>JAMKQA010043633.1:0-16904 GCA_024699735.1 Posidonia australis | reverse complement strand
TAGCACAAAATAGGTGGGACCTTGTGTGAGGCTACCAGCCCTTGAGCACTAGGACCACAAATCATTGCATTTACATGTTTTTTTCAAGTTTTACAGAAGGATTTCACACTGCATACTTTTCCAGAATGCATTCTCTGGTGTTTTGGCTTTTGCATAGTTTTTTGTTTTCCCTTCGCACATTTTCCTGGCCCACCTAGAAGCACATAGGTGGCGCACCAGACTGGAGCACCAGTCTGGCGCACCGAACAGGCTCATTGGCCTATTTTCAGTAGCACAGCAAGTTTTTATACGTTTTTGGCATGCTTTCTCGACTCGATTCGCTTCTGAGTTTTCTTTGGCTTTCTTCCTTGATGTACTAGGAAGGCACACCTATGTTTTCAACTATTTTCATGCATTTTAGATTGCATTCGGCATATAGCAAAGCAAGGATGATAAATCGCTCAAGATATTAGATCTTTGATCTTATTGTGCAATATTCTTGCATCAACACTTGACCCGGCATGAGAGCGATATTTCTGAGCATTAGGACACACCCTTACACATCATGCACTTATATTTTAGACACCACACATAAGCATGGCATGGCATATCACCCTTGGGCGTATAGCAAAGGCTGAAAAGCTGACATTTCATAAGCAATAGAGAAACCAATAGAAGATCGATTAATCGGGCGTACGAGGGTGCCTAACACCTTCCTCGTACGTAATAGGGATCCTTACCCATATTTCTAGTTTACGAAGACCTTTTCCCTTGTTTTTGCATGATTTTCATGTTTTATATGGTTTTCCTCGTCTTCCATTTGAATAGACTAAGTGGCGACTCCTGCATTTGCATATTTTATTTTTTGCCATGACTTTGCCGACTTTGGCATATATATTTTGCCATTCTCGACGGCATGGTTACAAGTACACATTATGAAATTGAAAGCTCATCAAACATCTAAAAGTAGCTCATCGTGTGTGCATGATATGTGACAGAACCAATCAAAAATAGAAGCACATTTTAACATCTAGTGCAAGGAAGAACACCCAAAAGTCTATCATTCCTGATCAGCAAACTTTAGTGTCAGCATTCAAAAGCATAAACATATAAAGGAAATACAACATACCTTTTCAACTAAATATTCTTTAGGTGGGCTAAACATATACTTTGGTGGACCAAATCCCATAAAGTGTGCCAAGATTGAATGTTTCTGTGTTGTACCAAGCAACGAAACAATCGTAATAGTCGAACTAACAAAATCTCACCAAGAAAGAAAATTCAACAAAAAGTATCCTTCTTTTGCTTCATCTTACCTGACATCTTCTTTTGGTTTTCCAACTCCTTAAGCTTCACCAAACTATCCTTCAATTGCCCTCATTTACTTTGTCTTTTCTGACTCCTTCTTGAAAATTGACTTCAGAAGTGACGAAGAACGTTACGAGGTGTAACATCTGAGCCTAAGTGTCCAGTTAATGTAAACCATGAGATTAATTGTAATATTTGAATATAGTTTACTAATAGATAGTTTGATTTATTTTGGTTGTTGTGTGTGTGTCTCTCTGTGTGTGGCTAGATTGGTGGTTCCCTAGTTATGTGGTTTGGTTTTGGTATTGTGTCTGTCTGTGTGTGTGGGACCCGAGTTGAATCCCGATCAACCTAAACACAGTATCACCGTTTCACCACGTGCCACCTTCTTCTTCGTCTTCTCTTCTCTCCTCATGGGTGCCTATGTGCCTGTAACCATGCCGGTGATAGCCTCATGCTTGGTGCGAAAGACCAAATGCGCGAGGATCGGCAAAGTCACGGCAAAACAATAAAAATAAGGATAAAAAGCAGGAGTCGCCACCTAATCTACTTAAAAGAAAAAGGGAGACGAGGAAAACCATTTTAAAACACTAAAATCATGTAATAAAACCAATGGAAAAGGTCTTCATAAACCAGAAATGGGCAAGGATCCCTGTTACGCACGAGGAAGGTATTAGGCACCCTTGTGCGCCCGAAAATCGGTCTTTTAATGGGTTTCTCATTTACTTGTTTGGAAATGTCGGCTTTTCAACCTGTTTCTGTACGCCCAAGGGCGATATGCAATGTAATACTATATGTAAGTGGTGCCTTATGCTAAACATGGGTGTATCAGCTGTAGGGTGTGTCCTAATGCTCAGAAAGGTCACCCATGCGATGAGTCAAGCACCGATGCAAGGATGTTGCACAGATATGATCAAAGATCTAACAACACCGAGTGATTTTCATCCTCACTTTACTTTATGCAAAACATGAACTATCATGCATAAAAATGGCTGAAAACAGAGTGGAGTCATCCTGATATGTCCAGGAGGACACCCAAAGAAAGCCAAAGGAAGACCAGATCCGAAAACATGCTAAACACCATGCCAAGAGCTACTGTGTGCAGTGGAAAACAAGCAAGTGCACCTGTGTGGTGCGCCAGACTAGTGCACCAGACTGGTGCGCCACCTATGTGCTTTACTGATGTGCCAGAAAGGTGTGCAAGAGAAAATCACAGATCAGACAGTAAACCAGTCTGATGCCATGCAATATAAAATCTTGTGAACTTGCAAACTCATCAGAAAATGCATCATGACTATCTAACAAAAAACCTAGCATGAAAACACAATATGGGTCTTGTGCTCAAGGGCTATATGCCTCACACAAGACCACCCCACCCTTATGCTAAATAAAATCAATAACTTTCAGCCATGTTATCTAGATCTGGATCATGGACTGTTGCATAAGAACCTCCCAAATAGGAGTTCATGGGGCAATCATTTCACTAGATTACAACAACAGGCTGAACATGCAAGATGTAAAAGTCATATAAACAGTGCTATCATTGGCTAAAATCATGCATACAAAGACATGACATATCAGAGAATAAACACCAAAAACATCAAGGTCCAAAACACCCGAAAAGCATGCAGATCATGATGTAAAGTTGATGATTTGATCTCTAACAATACTAGTGCACCGGGATGGTGCGCCAGGATAGTGCTCTGGTTAGGTGCGCCATATAGATGCTCCAATTTGGTGCACCCTAGATATTTTGAATCAGACTACAATCTGATTTCAGAATCTGGGCCAGATGCAAGAGATGAAGTGTGATTAATTTTATCCAGATCAATTATTTAGATGGTAGGGAATTGAAATATGATGAAAAGCAAGCATAAAAAGTCCACTTATCACTTCTCTTTAAATCAAGCATATTCATGGGTTAAAGGGCTGTAATTACTGCTTGGTGGATTCCAAGGATTATGCAATGATTTAATTAGCTTAACAGACATGTAGAGATGACAAACATGCAAAGAGTATGTTTACAGTTCAGTTCATAGCTAGTATTTGCATGAAATCATGATTCAATAGATAAAAACAGTGACCACATGATGCAAAAATTAACATGACATAGAAACATTATGAAACACAAGTAGGAGCATCCAACTTATCATAAAAGACACGAAAAAATATCACTAACAGAGCATACATCCAGTTAGTTGCATGCTTTATTCAGTTTATTATCTAGAGTTTATATAAAGTGATAAGTAGAGATCCTACCTTGCCTAGGATGTTTCCTCCTTGGATGGCTCAAGATAATACTTCCTTGTTGCTTTGGATCAGTTGGGAATGCTCTGAGATGCAAGAAAATCCTTTGGAACCGAGAGTAGGTTGCTGAGAGTAGGTGAGTGGCTTAACCAAGAGATCGTAGGTAGCTCAACCAAGAGATGGTAGGTAGCTCAGCCAAGAGCGAAAAAAGGTTGCTAGTGGAAGTCCTTTTATAAAGTCTCACAAAGGTAACTCCATGGGATGTAAACAGTCTCGAAAACCAACAGCCTTGCGTAGATTCGTATGGAATATCCACAGGCGAGGGTTACAAGCACAGAAGATGGAAAGCCAACAGCCAGCACCCTGAAAACTGGCAGTGCACCAAGATGGTGCGCCAGCTAGGTGCGTCAAGATGGTGCGCCAGAAAGGTGCGCCATCTTGGTGCTCCAGCTTAGTGCGCCACCATGGTGTTGCTGCTTGATGCTCCAATCTAGTGCTCCACATTGATGCTCTCCACTAGCTACCTGAATTGCTAATTAGGCCACGGCCTTGCTACAGGCTTGTGGTCGGTTTGTGCAATGATCTCTGGCTGGTTAAAATGTCAAATAGGATTCAAAAGTGGTTGGGCTTACTGCATCCAAAGCAACATCTTCAGTGTGTTTATCTATGAGCCACCTCAAAATCGAGGTGTCTACAGTGCCAAGCTAACAAACCTCATTTCGTCCCTTCCTCGCCTGAGGTGATGGGCAAGTGGACGGGTCGACGGGATTCATGGAGAGGAGAGAAGATAAGAGGAGAGGAGGAGGCACAGGCAGTGGGAGTGAGGCGCAAGTGGAGAGAGAGAGGAGGAGTGAGGCAAGAGGTGTTGTGCTAGAGAGTGGTGTGTGTGAGCCGATAGGAGAACCTTGCTAGTGGCCAGGGACTACTGAAGGCTTATAGGAGGAGTACCGCTTGGTGGTGGAGGTTGTCAAAGTACTGGTCCAAGTACGGGACCCCTCCTTTCTTCTTTCCATTTTGTTTTGGAAAAATGGTGGAAAATGCATGATAAATCATGGAAAAATAATGAGAATGATGGAAACGTGATGAATGGCATGAATGTGTAGAGATCATGCTAGGTTGTGCAAATTTTGTGGATTTATGGTCGAATTTCTAATGCATGCTATAGTAGCCATGTAATGAGCTTCATGTCTTTAAGATTTTGTTGTGGAAAGCATGCTTAATGGGTTTGTGAATGGTTTGAGAGGTTTTGAAGTAGACTTAAAGGTCTACACCCTAGATTTTATGCATGATTTTTGGTATGTGTTTGATGAGTCTGCCCCTCACTTCCAAGGAGAAGAAGAGTCGAGCGGCTGAAGTTGGGCCTTGAGCCACTGATTCAGACAATCGAAAGTTTTTGGTCGATCGAGTTAGGAGATTTCGGATAACTGATGAATGGATTGATCGCCTGTTTTTGACTCAAAAGGGGAAATCTGACAGGAATTCAGACGATCGTGCAATTTCGGTCGACCGAATTCAGATAGTTCTGGACGACTAGCTGTTTTTGGTTGATCGAGTTAGGGGATTTCAGTCGACCGATTATTGTTTGGTCTACTAAACCAGTCCCTTGGCCCATATGAACAAATGTGTATGGAAAATGAAAAATAGGTGGTTTAAATGGATAATGGACATGTATTAATCATGTATTCCCCATGTGGATGACATGGAGGAATATGAAATTCAAATAAATGAAATTGAATATGGCCTTGAGCTTAAGGCCCAAAAAATGAAAAGAAATTGATAAATGTTTGGTTTAATGTGATTTTTGGGCATGAGACCCAATAATTAGTATGAATGCATGGTTTTACGTGATTTTGAGCTTGGGACCTGAATGAAGGGTCAGAGTTGCATGAAAGTGACTTCTAGCAATGAAAAAGGGAATGAATAATAGATTAAAAAGAAAATCCAAGAGTTTTAAAAAGAAAATGATAATGTTTTCAGGAGCCACGAGGGGATGGTGTAGGCATTGTGGTAGGAGTATGAGACTTCATTGATACCAATTCTCAGATATGACCGTGGCTGCTAGTGTAGAACAACAATGGGTTGGTGTTGGCAAATTGGTATGGAACCAATTGTCAAATACGACTGTAGTTACTGAGTTTTGAGACGGTGTAAGCTGAGCTTAGGTATATGAACCTAGGTGTTTAGGTCACCTATGGGACGTCACGAAAAGACGTATCCCCATGCATATGAAATAAAATTGAGGCCTGTGGGCTAGGGCGATATCCTCCCGCACGGGGAACTTCACTGCGATAATGCAGAGAGGTAGGAGAAATGATGTCCTCACTTATTACTTGTGTGCCTGGTTACCTCTGGTCAAGGTAACACCAATAAGAAAAGTGGAAATAAAATATGTGGCTTTAGCTAGAATTAGACTTGTGCCTTGTCTTCAGATTCTAGAGATGAATGAGGATCATGTTTTAACTAGTTGCCAACCAATGTATATGGTTTTATTTTGAGCCGTGTGAGGCCTTGTGTTTTAGGCTAGATCTAGTCGAGAGTGTGGATTTCTCAGAATGCATAAAAAGGTTTCAAAGATGCATAAATTGAAAAGAAAATATGAGCTTTTGAAAAAGGACATGGTTTTGGATAGAGATTCCAAATGTTTTAAAACGAAATGATGTTTTGGAATGGATTTTTGAAAACCATGTTTTGTAATATTGTAGACTTGTGTTTTCTCACCATTTTGTCATGGTTTCTGTGTAAGGCACGTGTAACCATGACGACGACAACCTCGGGCTTGGCGTGAAAGGCCAAATGTGCAAGGACCAGCAAATTCATGGCAAAAAAAGTGATAAAAACAATGATAAAATGTAGGAGTCGCCACCAAATCCACTTAAAACGGGAGACAAGGAAAACTGTTTAAAACAATGAAACTTGGAAACTATGTATGATAACAAGCCAATGGAACAAGTCATCATGAACCAAGAATTGGGTAAGGATCCCTGTTACCCATGGAGAAGGTGTTAGGCACCCCCGTGTGCCTGAGAAGTCGGTCTTTCATGGGTTTTTTCATTCACTTGTTGGCAATGTTGGCTTTACAGCTTGTTTCTGTACACCCAAGGGTGATATGCAATGCAATGCTACATGCAGGTTGTGTCTTATGCTAAACATGGGAAGGGGGACTGTAGGGCATGTCCTAATGCTCTGAAAGGTCACTTGAGTTGTGGATCAAACATCGGTGCAAAGATATTGCACCGATATAACCATGGATCCAGTAACATCGAGTGGCTAACGTCCTTGATTTGCTACATGCAAAACCTAGCCTATCTTATATAGATGAGTATGAAATCGTGCATGTGTTATCCTGATATATCCAAGAGAACACACAAAGAAAATCATAGGAAAAACAAATCGGGAACCTTGCTAAATATCATGCCAAAAGGCCATTGTTGGTGCACTGAAACAGGTAGGTGCGCTAGACAAGTGCGCCAGGATGGTGCTCCTGTCTGGTGTGCCACTTCAGTGCTCCACTAATGTGTGCTAGCAATATGTGCCACTGATATGTGCCATTGATATGTGCCACTGAAGTGAGACCCAGAAATTACAAAACAAACAGTAAAAGGACTGATATGCCATGCTATATGCGACGAAGTAAACATGTTAAAGGCTGACTGAAAACTCCTCTTGGATGCCAGAAGATGCATTTACATGAGAAGTATGATTCAAAAAAATTTCCTTACTCCTATGATTCTCATGGGTTCATATGGGTTCCTTTTGGCTTCAAGTGCCATACGCCATTGTAGACTTATTCCCAAAGATCCAAGGGACATCCATGATGCAACTAGGAGAATCAAAGGAGAATGGGAGGAAATGAAAAACTAAGAAACCCATAGTATGGATCATGGCTTTGTGCTCAGTGGATCAAAGACCTCACACAAGCCTCCACCCATCCTTAAAGCCAAGGTCTAATGCAAAATGAAACTGAAGGAGATAACCTCCAAGCACAAATCAGGTCAAGCAAACATCCCAAGATATAACCAACCAAAGAAAAAAAACCAAGGTAACTCAGTGAACAAACATGAACTACTAAACAACATGCCATATAAAATGAATTAAAAACCATTATACAAGGTAAACCAAGCACATAAGCACCCAAACATATTCTATATGACATAAACTCAGACATAACCATAAAAAATATAGCAAATGAGATCTGATCCGAAATTAAAATACCACAACAAAATGCCAACAACAGTGAAAATCAAACATATCATGTGAACATGGATAAAGCTAGATTACAAGAAAGGAGAAGCAACATGACAAAAGGAGAGGTATTTACCTGATTGGAGTGATCTTGTTTTTCCCACGAATAGCTTGAGATGGGTTCTAGATGGATGAAAAACAGAGGTCTCTTTCCTCCCAAATTACCTCCAAGTGGTGCAAGATGAAGGGTTTTGTGGAGGGTATGGGTGAGGGGGATTTTCCCTACACTAGGTGGGTGATTCCTTGCTCAAAGGTGTGAGTTTTTGGCTCTGGACAGAAGCTAGGCTGTGGGTGTTTGTGCTAAGGTGCAAAAGCTCTTCCTTTGTCTCTCTTTCCAACCCCTTTTCCCATTGACTACCAAGGGTTTATATAGGGAGAGCTTGGAAGTTCTAAAGACTCAAGAAACCAAAGGACCCCCCTAAGACCAAGAGAACCATCGTTATGCTGATAATGGTCGAAAGTTATAGCAGATTATGGGTATAATGGCTGGAGTTTCATTAGGCAAATGAACAGCCAGTAGCCTGGGAATCGAGCTGGTGCGCCACCTATGTGCGCCAGTCTGGTGCGCCAATGAGGTGCTCCAGGTGTGTGCGCTACATAGGTGTGCCATCTATGTGCTTTACTCAAGTGTGCTTATTTAGTGCTCCAATAAGATGTGCCATACTAGTGTGCTACCCAAATGTATCGGAAAAAGTGTGCCATTCATCTATGCCGGTTGAATGTGCTAAGTAAAATATTGGATGCACTTGGAGGATCCTGATTTTTTAGGGAAGTAAGATCTGAATTCATTGCCACTGGATACATCAATAAGCCGCCTCAAAAATCGAGGTGTCTACAAATGTCCCTCCTTGAGTGAGGTCAAGGGACGGAGGGAACCGAGATTGATGCTCAGGGTTGACAAGATACCCCTGTTTTGAGGCTACGGGAGATGATGTTTGCTATACGCATTGGTCACTCATCCAGTGGATGCACTGAAAGTCATGACTTGTTGCCGCATGTAAATGCAAAAGTACACCTTATGTGCATGTGAATGTCGTGTCAAATGCTGAAAATGCGATGCCAATGCAATGACAAGCTAAAATACAAATGCGAGAGCTAACACTGAATGTGAATGCAATGCTGATGCTAATGTTGCACACCAGAATTGTTGTTGAGAGTAGATGCAATGCTGATGTTAATGCTGAAGTGATCTTATAAAGACTAAAGAAATCCTGCGCACAATGGGGAACCACTAGCAGGGACATGATAAGTTGTCAGACTCATCAGCCGGATTATTAAGGTTAACAACCTAAGGAGGCGGGACATGACAAGTCTGTCAAGTCTTCTCAATACGGATGCCAGAAAATTTGATGGTTGTCAACCGAGTAGTTGGGGGTACCAGCCCAAAGAAAAGGGACATGACAAAACATATGGTTTGTCAAGCAAGAAAGGAGGCCCTGCCAACACGGACTTAGGGCGAGTAATGGGATTTTATGCCCGCGAAGATCTAGGGAAAGGATAGGATATGACCTCGACCGTCCAATCAAAGGTTAACTTTGACCGCTCTGCAAAAAGCAAGCCAAAAGGATTTCGTACTCGCGAAAATCCGAAAAAAGGATATGACCTCGACTGCCCTGTCAAAATTAAGCAAAAGAATTTCGCACCCTCGAGAATCCAGGGAAACAAAAGGATAGGCCCTCGACTTCTCGGTCAAAGGTCAACTTTGACCACTCGGTCAAAGTCAAACAAAAGGATTTCGCACTTGCGAAAATCCTAGAAAAAGGACATGACCTCGACCGCCCAATCAAAGGTCGACTCTAACCGCTTGGTCAAAGTCAAGCAAAAGGATTTCGCGCCTGCGAAAATCCAGGGAAAGAAAAGGATAGGGCCTCGACCGCCCAGTCAAAGGTTGACTTTGACTGCTTAGTCAAAGTCAAGCAAAAGGATTTCGTACCTGTGAAAATCCAAGGAAAAAAAGGATATGAACTCGACCGCCTAGTCAAAGGTCGACTTTGACCGCCCTGTCAAAGTCAAGCAAAAGGATTTTGCACCTGCAAAAATCCAGGGAAAGAAAAAGATAGGACGTTGACCACTCGGTCAAAAGTCGACTTTGACTGCTTGGTCAAAGTCAAGCAAAAGGATTTCGCACCTGCGAAAATCCAGGAAAAGAAAAGGGATGACCTCAACTGCCCGGTCAAAAATCAAGCAAAAAGATTTCGCACTCGCAAAAATCGGAAAAGGGTAGGATGGTAGGATCTCATCTTCCTGGAATGAGAAACCGAAAAAAGAAAAGCGATGATCCCTAGATTGTCCCTTAGGAAGGAAGTGCACTTTGGAGGACAAAGAGGTAATTATGCCTACTACTAGCTCTATGGCATGAAAACCTATATTCTTGCTGAGATGCATGTGAAATATCCTCTGAAAGAACCTTACTAGGGTTTCACTCTCATCTCGGTCAAAGGTCAACTTTGACCACTCGGTCAAAGTCACACAAAAGGATTTCGTGCTTGCAAAAATCCTAGAAAAAGAACATGACCTCGACCGCCCAATCAAAGGTCGACTCTAACCGCTTGGTCAAAGTCAAGCAAAAGGATTTCGCACTTGCGAAAATCCAAGGAAAGAAAAGGATAGGGCCTCGACCGCCCAGTCAAAGGTTGACTTTGACTGCTTAGTCAAAGTCAAGCAAAAGGATTTCGTACCTGTGAAAATCCAAGGAAAAAAAGGATATGAACTCGACCGCTTAGTCAAAGGTCGACTTTGACCGCCCTGTCAAAGTCAAGCAAAAGGATTTCGCACCTGCAAAAATCCAGGGAAAGAAAAAGATAGGACGTTGACCACTCGATCAAAAGTCGACTTTGACTGCTTGGTCAAAGTCAAGCAAAAGGATTTCGCACCCGCGAAAATCCAGGAAAAGAAAAGGGATGACCTCAACTGCCCGGTCAAAAATCAAGCAAAAATCGGAAAAGGGTAGGATGGTAGGATCTCATCTTCCTGGAATGAGAAACCGAAAAAAGAAAAGCGATGATCCCTAGATAGTCCCCTAGGAAGGAAGTGCACTTTGGAGGACAAAGAGGTAATTATGCCTGCTACTAGCTCTATGGCATGAAAACCTATATTCTTGCTGAGATGCATGTGAAATATCCTCTGAAAGAACCTTACTAGGGTTTCACTCTCATCTGGCATTGTTTGCGAGTTTTGCAAAAAGTTAGGACTGATTCGTAATTTTCCAAAATTTGAGGGGCTTTATTGCAAATCATCCTGATATGACAAATTTCTAATGGTTGCATTGCTGTTGCGCTATGACACTTGAAATTCTGCTGAGCATTTGTGAATTTCTGCTCTAATATGATTTCTTGCACCCTTTGTGTGCTATTCTGCAAATTTCACGGGATCTATGGTTTTTCTGCAAATTACCCCATCTGATGAACTTTTTGAAGGCTATGTGTTTATTTTTCTTGACACTTTGCAATTTGCCTTTTGTATGCAAGTTGCGGCGTGCTGAGGATCAAAATGCAATTTTTACAGCCATTTTGTATTTTTAACCTTGAAAATTAAACTATTTGCACTACTTGTACACGATGGAGTCTGCTAAATAACTGCCAAATCATATGCTGCATTTCATCTTACAAATTGGATTGTGCTTCATGGCTTTATTTCATTTATTTTTCCTTTTCGTCTTCACTTTATTTTCCTTCCATTTACTTTCCTTTCATATCTAACTCATTTATTCTCCTCCTCCTTGCTCCATCCACCCCTTCTTCTTCTTCTTTATTTCTCCACTCCACTAGATGAAACCCACTTCCTCTCCTTCTCATTTCTCCTCCTCTTCCCAATGGCCACACCTTCTTTCTCTCCTTAAGGCCGGCAGTGGGTGCTTTTGGTGGTGCGCCGGTGTGGTACTCGGGGGCCTTGCGGTAGCATCGTGCGGTGGCTAGGTGCAGCGGAAAGGCGCGGTGGCAAAGGCTCGACATCGACGGCAGCAGCGATGGATTGAACTCTCCAGGACTGGATGGAGAGAGGCTTGCCGATGGAGGTTCTCTTTTCTTCCCTGATCTCACATTTTGTGTGTTCTTGTTTTGCTTTTTTTTTTGCTTGCATTTTGTTTTGATGGCCGGTGGGTTGGTGGGTTCGATGGTGGTTGGCCGGCAGTAAGGGGGTCATATGGGTGGTGGAAGGTGGTTCGGCGGGTGGATGGCTGTGAGGTGGAGGAGGGTTGCGGTGATAGGTTCAGGCCATCGATCGGTGGTGGTTGACTCTAGCAGGTGGCTAGGCAGTTCAGGCCATAGGCGATGGAGGGTGGCTGTGATGGTATTGGACAAAGAGGTGGCGGTGCGTGGGAGGTTTGAGGTGGTGGAGTGGGATTTTGGGCCGTGAGGTGGAGTGGTTGATGGTTGGGTTGTGTGCGTGGGTTCTAGGTGCTCCGGTTGGTTGGGTATTCTGGTGGGTTGTTGGGATGGCCGGTGGTGAGGTGGTGGCCGGTTTGCCATGGGGTGGCTGACGGGTGGGTGGTTTTGTTGCATACCAAGAAGATAAATTTTTCAAAAATGAACTATATTTATCGTAGATCCATGAACCATTGTCTTGCCATGACTGAAGCAACTCCTCTTTGTCATTGTTATGCATGAATCTATTCTTTATCAAATCATGCTTAAGCAACAATAATAATGCTCAATAGCAAATAGTAGGAAAAAAATACATAATAGAGTAATGAATGCCCATGTTTTCATATAATGACAACGGGCATGCCTCACGTTGTAACTCCAATAACGGTAATGTTCAATGACAACAATGGCCGCAAACCCCACATTTTCACGTAACAGGGTGCTTTCTGAGTTGTGTTTGCATGCTTGCTTTATTTGCATTTCAGTAAGAATATGACAATGTGCTTTGCTTTATATGTATGCTATGCTCCTTCTGTTCTGCCATTGACTGTAAATTTTATAAACGTACCCAAAAATACTTGTAATGCCACACATTATCTTGGGACTCATGCTTTGTTATGCCTAAATATATTGCATTTCCGTTGTTTTACTTTGCTATTCAAAACCAGGCTTATGACCTTTGTCTGCTTGCAGGACGACCCGATCCCTGAGGGGGAGAGCACATAGCTTCCCCGAGATAGACCTAGTTCTCGCCCACGACGGTGAGGTAGTTCCTCGAGGTCTCAGGCCTTTAGTAGCTCGGCATCTGCCATCCCCGTCGAGGTAAGCTCGTTTGGAATGACTTGCACTTGTGAAATAGATTTGACACTCCAATTAACAACTGTACTTTCAGGAATCTGGCACATTCATGGGGCGATTACTCAGCGGCGATCATATCTGTGAGAGCCTAGATTTTGAGGTAACTATCTTCGCCCTTCCTTTAGCATGTCTTGGCTTTGTCAATGCTGCTTTTCTCATACTGTGTCTGTTTTGTCATTGTTGTTTCAGGTTGGGGACGCAAACCGGGTAATGTAGTGTCAATGGGCCCCTATGCTGGACCATTTCCGCCGCCTACTCAAGTTTTTGCAAGATTTTTTGCTCCACCGGTCTCCTTTTGGTGGTTTGGTTCGCATTCTGGCCATCCATGGGCATTATAACTTTTTCCAAGCCTTGGCGGAGAGATGGAGGTTCGAGATGCACACTTTCCACTTTTCATTTGGGGAGCTGACGGTGCTGCCTAATCAGTGGGCCCTGCTGATGGGTCTTCCATTCAGTGATGAGCCGATCATTAGGGAGACCACTCAAGGGATGCATCTGGTTCCCGCGCACTTGGGCCGCGTTCCTCCAAAGCCACCTCGAGGGAAGCATATGATCATCGTGGGTTGGCTTCGGGAGTGGGAATAGTTCTGGCCCAACCTAGAGCTAGGCAGTGACGAGGCTGATTACGTACTTTGGCACTTCCTACTAGATCTGCTTGCCATGATCTTCTGTGATTCCTTTGCCTACTGCATCCATGCTGATTGGCTGGCGTATCTGACTAACCTGGAGTACTTGGACCACTATGACTAGGCCGAGGCTAGCTACACCTAGCTGATCTGTGGGTTAGACAATGTAGTTAGGCTAGGTCGTCGGTCTCATGTGGGCGTGTACCCCTTGCTCATTGTAAGTACTAGTGCAAATTTATTTTCTTTTTGAAAAGTTTTTGATAATAGCTGATAACTAACTTTCCTTCTGTTTGCTCTTGCTAGTACTGGGCTATGGAGCATATGACACGGGGGCATTGCTTTGGTCACCTCCAGGATGAGCTTCTTCCCTTGCCTCGTTAGTGGGTCGAGCCCGATCACTGTGCTGCTTCTGGGGCTTATAGTTATGAGCCCTATGAGTATCTTCTGGATTTAGTAGAGCTCGAGGATGTAAGTTTTATTACATGAATTTTATTTCTGCATATCAGCATCCGCTTGCACTACTTATGATTGTTGTTTATGTAATCAGGTACACCTACGCTCATTGTTGAAATATGATGGGTTTAACTAGGCACCTCTGAACTCCGACTGCGTTCTTAGAGACAAGTAGGTGAAATTTTACTGTATGAAGAAGTCAACCTACTTCCTCCTGAGGCTAATGAGGTATCAGTTCCTCAATGAATTCTGCATCCTTGCTCCTTCTCCTATAGACATGGATCTCCCAGTCCCATCTCGTGCTGCTGCTAGGAGTCAACACACGGCAGCTATGGCTTCTCAAGAGAGGTACGTTCTTCGAGAAGTCAACTACACCAACTACTTAGCATGGTATAGGCAGGTCGGGAAGCCGTATCTTTTTGAGGAAGCCGTGCGTGACAGTCAAC
Source organism: Posidonia australis (assembly GCA_024699735.1). Classification (NCBI taxonomy): domain Eukaryota; kingdom Viridiplantae; phylum Streptophyta; class Magnoliopsida; order Alismatales; family Posidoniaceae; genus Posidonia; species Posidonia australis. The sequence goes on along the minus strand of JAMKQA010043633.1, from coordinate 2,384 downwards.
GCAGGATGTGGTATGCTTCTAACTAGGCTAAGGTAAAAGACATTTACTTTCTGCCTAAATAAATTTGCTTCATATAAAAAAATTGATCTAACCCACGTTTTGTTTTACTTCCACAGGGCTTCAAGGAGCAATTGGCCTCCTTTTATGAAGACATAAGGCAGAAACGGGTGTGTCGGCCTTTATTTTTGCTTATATATTTCATTTTATTTATGCCATAAGTTAACTTGACAATTTTGCAAATTCATGCAGGAACTGCGGTGGCAAAACATCATATGGGTACTTCTTTCCGACTTTCCTTTAACAGCATATACTTTGGCATTGTTGCAAATCTGACATGCTTTTGCCAAATTTTCAGCAGGACTACTTAGCCAACGAGGTGAATGTGGCCACTAGTGGGGAATTCATCTTGGAAGTGTCTAAGGATGACCGCTCTGACACCAAGGTTTCACAAAGGGTCCTAAGCTCTATTGCTCACTCTCAGTCTGCCACCACTGCTCGGTATTCGCGCTAGACAACTCTAAGGGGGGCCTGACTCATGGCTAAGAGCGCCCAAGAGAGATCTTCTGACAAGGAGGAGTCTGATGAGGAGTAGTAGATTCCTTTGTTTCAGCTCAGTCCTCTTTTGTCACTACTTATGTATGAATGATGTGACTTGCACTTTGCTTGTATGTAGTTTGTGCTTCAATTATGTATGAATGCAAATCTATTTTGGAATGCCACCCTCCTCTTTCGGTATCTACTTGTGTGTGTAGAATGTATGTTTCCTTGCAGGTCTTAAAGAACTATGTCGGTTTAAGTGAGCTTGATGTTTTAGAGGAGGTTTTGTTCGCAATCTGTATGATGGTGCGCCAGCTTTATGCGCCTAGTAGGTGCGCCACGAATATGTGCCAGTTTGGTGCACTCTGTTCGGAACGCTAGCCTATTTTCGCATTTCTGCTGCATCTCCCTTTTCCTTTCTATATTATTTCGTATTCCTCAACAACATCTGTCGTCTTTCCTACTGCAAACACCATACTCACGCCCTCAAACATCCTTTAGGCTTCATTTTTGCCCTCTTGATGCCGGTTACGCTCTTCCTTTGCTCGCAATGGTATGTCTTCTTGCCCAATCTCTTTGATAGAAAATCCTCAATGAGAGAGTTCTTACACTTATACGGATTCACATGTTGTTTCTTTCATTTGATGTGATATTTGTCGCTCATATTTTACAAAGGAAAAAAGACTACATCTTTTGATTTTTCATCATTCTTCAGATTTTGCAAAGGAAAAAAGACTGTATGTTCTGATATTTCCTCATTCTTCAAATTTTGCAAAGGAAAAAAAGACTGTATGTTCTGATTTTTCATCATTCTTCAAATTTATGAACTCGTTTGAACCTCCCCACCATGAGAAATCATTTAGCCATATGGCCTCTCTCTTCCCACTTTTTTGTTTGGCCCAAACTTGATTTTGCATCATTCCCACTATGTTTTGATTTGAGACATATCTTCATAATTTCTATACAGGGATATCCGACCATGGTGACACCAAAACACAACTCCGATGTTCTGCAAACATGGATTGGTGCATTAATTGTTCAGGATCATGAGCAACTATGGGTTTGGGGAGTAGACACCTCGATTTTGAGGTGACTCATAGATAAACTTTCCAGATGTTGCTTTAGATGTGCCAAACTCAATCCCATCAGTTAAACCAACAACAAACCTATAGCAGGCCTGCAACCCAATTAGAAATCAGACAAGTAGGGGAGAGCACCAAGTTAGAGCACCAATATTGAGCACCTAGCTAGAGCACCAAGCAGGAGCACAGAATTGGAGCACCTAGCTGGAGCACTAGGTTGGCGCACCTACCTGGCGCACCTACCTGGCGCACAGCTACTTCTCAGGCTGCTGGCTGCTAGCTTTCCACCTCCCATGTCCGTAACCTTCACTAGCGAATATGCCATGGAATCTACACCAGGCTCTTCGTTTACAAGGCCGCCTGCATTCCATGGGAGTTACCTTTGCAAAATCCTATATAAATACCCCCATAGGCAACCATTTGGAGGACCTTGAGCAAGCTAGCTACTGATTTCAGCAACCCATTCTCGTTTTCTTAAGCATACCCTTGCATTCTAGAGCCTCCCCAGCCCTTTCAAAGCAACAAGGATTGTATTATCTTGGGTTTTCTAAGAAGGAATACTTGGGAAAAGGTAGGATCCTCTCTTTTCTTTTACTTTTAATCTTAGTTCTTGCACTGAATAAAACATGCCATGAACTCCATAGATAATCTATTTTCTTGCTGTTTACATGAGAACTTTATGATGAGATGATTGCTCCATGTGTAGAATACCTTATGTGTAAAATCTGTATGCAAAAATCTGCATTCTAACATTTATGTAAATTT
>JAMKQA010043632.1:0-14377 GCA_024699735.1 Posidonia australis | reverse complement strand
ACTTGCAAACTCATCAGAAAATGCATCATGAGTATTTAACAAAAACCTAGCATGAAAACACAATATGGGTCTTGTGCTCAAGGGCTATATGCCTCACATAAGACCACACCACCCTTATGCTAAATAAAATCAATAAGTTTCAGCCATGTTATCCAGATATGGATCATGGATTGTTGCATAAGAACCTCCCAAACAGGAGTTCATGGGGCAATCAGTTCACCAGATTACAACAACAGGCTGAACATGCAAGATGCAAAAGTCATATAAACAGTGCTATCTTAGGCTGAAATCATGCATACAAAGGCATGACATATCAGAAAATAAACACCAAAAGCATCAAAGTCCAAAACACCCGGAAAAGCATGTAGATCATGATGTAAAGTTGATTTATTCTCTGACTAGACTGGTGCACTAGGATGGTGCTCTGGTTAGGTGCGCCACCCTAGTGCGCCATATAGGTGCTCCAGTTTGGTGCACCCCAGAAATTCTGAATCAAACTGCAGTCTGATTTCAGAATCTGGGCCAGATGCAAGAGATGACTTGTGATTAATTCTATCCAGATCAATTATTTAGATGGTAGGGAACTGAAATATGATGAAAAGAAAGCATAAAAAGTCCTCTTATCACTTATCTTTAAATCAAGCATGTTCATGGGTTAAGAAGCTGTAACTACTGCTTAGTGGGTTTTCAAGATTATGTAATGATTTAATTAGCTTAACAGACATGTAGAGATGACAGACATGCAAAGAGTATGTTTACAGTTCAGTTCATAGCTAGTATTTGCATGGAATCATGATTCAATATATAAAAACAATGACCACATGATGCAGAAATTAACATGACATAGAAACATTATGAAACACAAGTAGGAGCATCCAACTTATCATAAAAGACACGAACAAATATCACTAACAGATCATACATCCAGTTAGTTGCATGCTTTATTCAGTTTATTATCTAGAGTTTATATAAAGTGATAAGTAGAGATCCTACCTTGTGTAGGATGTTTCCTCCTTGGATGGCTCAAGATAATACTTCCTTGTTGCTTTGGATTAGCTGGGAATGCTCTGAGATGCAAGAAAATCTTCTAGAAACGAGAGTAGGTTGCTGAGAGATCGTAGGTAGCTCAGCCAAGAGATCGTAGGTAGCTCAACCAAGAGAGAAAAAAGGTTGCTAGTGGAAGTCTTTTTATAGAGTCCCACAAAGGTAACTCCATGGGATGTAAACAGTCTCGAAAATCAACAGCCTTGCGTAGATTCGTAAGGAATATCCTCAGGCGAGGGTTACAAGCACGGAAGAGGGAAAGCCAGCAGCCAGTACCCTGAAAAGTGGTGGTGCGCCAAGATGGTGCACCAAAAATGTGCGCCAAGATGGTGCGCCAGAATGGTGCGCCATCTTGGTGCTCCAGCTTAGTGTGCCACTGTGGTGCTCCTACTGGATGTTCCAATCTAGTGCTCCACATTGGTGCTCTCCACTAGCTGCCTGAATTGCTAATTGGGCAACGGGCTTGCTATAGGCTTGTGGTCGGTTTGTGCAATGATCTCTAGCTGGTTAAAATGTCAAATAGGACTCAAAAGTGGTTGGGCTGACCACATCCAAAGCAACATCTTCAGAGAGTTTATCTATGAGCTACCTCAAAATCGAGGTGTCTACAATTGTCCTATCCACCTTTCACTCCAAGGCTAGCTTCTATCTTCGTCTTCTATCTTCTCAATTCTTTTATACCCTTACGAAGATGTTTCTTTTGTTTTGGCTCACACCCTCGCTCTCTCAATAGCATTTTATCTCCCTCTAGAGGTATAGGTTCCTAAGGAGGTTTGGATACTTCACCCAGATCATTGTGAATGGTGGCTCCCTCTCTCGCTACATCTTTTGGATAGTGCCAACTGTGGAGGTACCGACCCCTTCCTAAGCAAGCAAACTGCTCTGATTCTCATCATCGAGTGATGATTATGCTAGTGATGTTGTTTTGTTCATGCTACGAATGCTTAACAAGAGTGGAATGCATGCATAAAGTAGGACGAATGATGAGATGAGAGGATGGTATGTAGAAATAGTGCAAGCATGCTAGGATGGAGAGAATGAGTGCATGGATGCAGGAATTGGGCTTTGCAAGGTTAGGATACAACCTCCAATCATTAGTAGTACTTCTTCAAGTAGCACGCATTGACTGACTTGGGATGCTCAATGTTATCGATGCTTTCCAGGATTGCGGCTCCCCTAGAGAAGATCTCCTTGACAATGAACAGGCCACACCAATTGGGTGTAAATTTGCCGCAGGTATCAGGGAGTTGGATGGCTTGTAAGACTAGATCTCCTGGCGTGAAACCTCTGGGCCAGACCTTCTTCTGGTATGCTCTAGCCATTCTTTTCTAGTAACACTAGGCATGGTGCATGGCTTGCGATCTGTGCTTGTATATTAGATTTAACTAAATACAGCTGTCTTTGACCCATTCCACCTCTTTTAGCTCTATTTCTCTCAAGATCCTAAGCAATGAGATTTCCACCTCAATGGGTAAAACTGCCTCCATGTCGTACACTAACGAATACAGAGTTGCCCCTGTAGAGGTCCGGACTGATGTTTTGTAGGCCCATAGCACGTATAAGAGCTACTCATGCCAGTCCTTGTGAGTCTCCACCATTTTCTTCAAAATCTTTATGAGGTTCTTGTTCGCCAACTCAACTACATCGTTCATCTGCAGGCGATACAGGAAGGATTGATGACGTTTGATATTGTAACTTGACAGGTAGTCCTTGATCCTCTTTGCTATAAAATTCTTGCCATTATCTGAGATGATTGAATGTGGGACCCCATACCAGGCTATGATATTATTCCTAATGAACTTCTCCATTGTGGCTACAGTGACGGTCTTATAGGAAGCTACCTCGACTTACTTGGTGAAATAGTCAATAGCCACCAAGATTTAGCGATGGCCGTTGGAGGTTGGGGGTGAATAGCACCAATAACATCAATCCCCTAGGTGGAGAATGGTCATGCTAAAGACATATTGTGTAGCCGTTGTGGAGGAGCATCGATGAAGTTTCCATGTATCTAGAAATTATGGCATCAATGCAAGAACTGGCTACAATTAGCCTCCATTGTAAACCAGAAGTAATCCTACAACATAATCTTCTTGGCTAGGTGCATGCCATTCATATGTGGGCCGTACGTGTCTCCATGTATCTACAACATCAATACGTCGACTTCTCTTTTGTCCACACAGCGCAAGAGCATCTAGTTGTAGGACCTTCTGTAAAGTTGCCCTGCTCCCAGCACATATTTTGACGCAAGCCGCACCATGGTCTTTCTATCCATGGCTAAGGCACCAGATGAGAGGCCGCCTATTTCAAGGAAGACCTTGACGTCATGATACCATGAGAACTCTTCTGATGGGTCCGTTTCTTCTATACTCATGTAATACGCTGGCTACCACACACAGGTGACTGATATTTCCACTGCGTGACTTTTCGGTATGGACAACCAAGATGCTAAAGTTGCTAGTGCATCGGCATAGGCATTTTTGGCTTTGTTCATAAATGAGAAACAAATGTCCTCAAATTTGGTGACGAGCTTCTGGAGGTAGGTGTTGTAGGGCACAAGCTTCGACACCTATAGTCTTTGTGTGCCATGTTCAAGTGTGGCTTGTAACCCGAGAATGAAAGCCTCATACTCTGCTATGTTGTTAGTGCATTCAAAGGCCAACTTCCTGGCGAATAGGATTAGCTGTCCTTAGGGCGTTGCTAATACAGCACCAATGCCCATGCCCTTCTTGTTGACTGTGCCATCAAAATAGAGGTGCCACTGCTTCTTGTCTCTAGCCTCTTTAGGTTCTGCTTCCTCCATGGCAAACAATATATCTTCATCAGGGAACTGTGTTTTCAAAGGCTAATACTCAAGCAATGGTAAGTTGGCCAAGTGGTTTGCAACAGTTTGCCCCTTCATGGATTTTTGCGTGACAAATGTAATGTCGTACTGAGATAACAACACCTTCTACTTGACACATCTGCCTACTAGGGTGGGCTTCTGAATTAGATATTTTATCGGGTTGTGCCTACAGAGGAGCAAAACAGGGTATGCCATTACGTAATGTCTCAACCATTGAGTGGCCTAGACGAGGGACAGGCAAACCTTCTCAATCGTGTTGTACTTGACCTTGTAATCATTAAACTTCTTGCTGAGGTAGTAGATAGCCTTCTCCTTACGCCTGGTCTCATTATGCTGGCCCAAGACTGTGCCCATGGAGTGATGTGAGACTGACAAATATAGAAGTAGAGGCTAACCCAGCGTGGGGGGCACTAGCACTGGGGGTTTAGTCAACAGCTGCTTCATCTTGTCAAATGTGGCTTGACACTCTTCACTCCAACTGACTTGTGCATTTTTCTTCAGAAGCTTGAAGATTGGCTCACAAATGGGAGTGAGTTGTGCGATAAATCAGCTGATGTACTATAGTTGCCCCAGCAGACCCCAAACTTCCTTCTCAGTCGTGGGAGAGGGCATGTTGATGATTGCCCTAGCCTTGTTAGGATCTACCTCAATTCTCCTCTATTTGATAATATACCCAAGGAGCTTACCAGAAGATACTCTGAATGCACATTTGTTGGAGTTGAGGCGAAGCTTGTATTTCCACAGGTGATCGAATAGCATCCTCAGGCATGGAATGTGATCCTCAGACTTCTTGGACTTTGCAATCATGTCATCCACATAAACCTCGATTTCTTGATGCATGAGGTCATGGAACAACATCGTCATGGCCCTCTAGTAGGTGGTGCCTGCAATTTTGAGTCCGAATGGCATCACTTGATAGTAGAAGACTCCTCAAGGAGTGATGAATGAGGTCTTTTCCAAGTCCTACTTTGCCATTCTGATCTGGTTGTATTCTGAGAAGCCACCCATGAATGAGAACATCTTGTCTCGTGGTATTGTCGACCAGGACGACAATGTGTGGTAGTGGGAAGTCATCCTTTGGGCTCACTTTGTTAAGGTCTCTATAGTCGATGCACATGCGGACCTACTCATCCTTCTTCAGCATTGGAACGACATTCGTAAGCCATTCTGGATAGAGGATGACCTTAAGGAAGTTCACATTGTGCTGTTTCATGATCTCTTCTTTAAGCTTGAGGAGCCACTACAGTTGCCATCTTCTAAGTTCATGTTTGACGGGCTTCGCCCTTGGCCTGAGTGGCAACGTGTGCATTACTACCTCAACATCTAAATCGACCATGACATCATAACTCCACGAGAAGACATCCGCGTACTCTATGAGGAAGGCTATGAATTCGGTCTTCATCTACAAGGATAGCTGGGCACTAATGCACACCTCCTTGACATTCTCTACGGTGCTAATGTTAACTAATTTTGTTTCCTCCTCGACATGCAGATTCGACCCTTCTGGGTCATCATCATAGGGCTGGAACTCCGACAATGCCTCGTCGCTTGCATCTGTATCTTCATCATCCTCCTCTCTGTAGGCAATAAGTTCAAATAAGGCCTCCCGCTTAAAGGCAAGGTCTATGACATTAAAGATGAAGACATGCTCTAAGTCCTACCCTTGGTGGTGCTTCATGACTGTCACGCTGATCCTTGTGTGCTTATATTGGCAATGCATGCCCTCTACTGCTGCTTCATCATGGCCTACTGATGGCTCAGGCTCCTCTACTCCTTTCATGCTCTCAAACATATTTTTGTTTTTTTCAGATTTTTTTTATTTTTTTGGGGTTTTTGCTGTATTTACTAAGAGTTCTATAATTTAGCGGCTGTCCCGTTGTTGACTGATGTGAGTGACGTCACCTAACCATTCTCCTGAGTCTAGCTCAGGGTCTTTTTTTCTGACACCCACTCTTGGTGTGGGGCTTAGACTGGTAGTACCACCTAGACCTACTTCCCAGCTACTGGGAGATTAACCCCCGTGGTTTAGTATATGCTGACTTGGATTCTCCTAGGACCATGATGGATGGCCGGTCTTGCTGAGCTAGAGATTGTGTCGGCTCGAACTCCATGATCACAACTTTTCCTTTTTTGTTTCTGAGCTCTTCATTAGCGTTCTTGGCCAATGCTGGCAATTGCTCCTGAAAGAGGAACTCCAAATCACTGAGTTTGTAGTCAATGCAAGCCTATGCTTCTGCTTCGTCGGACGGGAGGTCCACATAGTATCCATGGGTTTGCTCCTCTCTCCGGACTTTTGGTTCCACGAGTCTTACAGCGTGGGTTATTGCCCATGCCCACAACTATATGGGCTGTTGCAATGGAAATCCCAGACGATCCACAGCTGAGGTCAGTGGTGGGGATGTTAAGATTGTTGGAGCTAGCGAAACTGAAGATGAAACTCCTGATATTGGTGTGATTGCTGACATTGGTGAGGGTGAACCTACTGACGATGCTGATGAATCTGCTATCGATGCTACTGAATCTGCTATTGATGCTGCTGAATCTGCTATTGATGTTGCTAAATCTAGGACTACTGATACTAGCAAAGCTAGAACTGCTAGTGCCAATGAGACTGCTGGCATGTGTGGAGCTGGTAATGCTTGTGCGGGTTGCTTAGCGGCCTGTTTGCTTAACCACTCAATGGTTTCTTCATTGGGCTACTCTTCCTCGGAATAATAGTCTTCCACATAGACCCATTCAATCGATAGGTAGGGTATGCTCATTGGCTGTTGAAGTTCAGTTGTCATCCAACCTTGGTTCAGATCTAGGATACCTACACTGACAAAGTTAGTAAGATCCCGAGGGATGAGCAGCTTCTTCAACTTGCGGGCGTATTGATATCCATCTATGAGTGGGTCCCATTCGTATCTGAGGCCTTCAAAGTCTCTTCTCTCTTCAATAGTGATGGGCTCGACGATCCCCTAGCCGTAGCGTCCGAGAGGTTTTCCTTTCTCGTATCCCCATCGATGACACAAGTTCTCGACCATCAACAAGGGGTTACTATAGAAGGCCAGATAGGTGGAACACTCAAGGGCTCGAATGAAGTTAGCCGACACAAACCGATTAACCCAGTACAACACATTTGAGGGCTTGGGGTCGAAGTGGACAATCTAAAGGGCGACAGAGGAGACAGCCTCAACCCTTTCCTTCTCAAAATTCTCTACCATGATGACTACAACATTATCGCCCCAGCAAAACTTGCTCATGCAATGAAGGGTTGGGGGGATGACCTAATGCTTGTGCAACCATGGGCGCCCATGTAGGAGATTAAAGGATGGCTCTAGATTGATGATGTAGAATTCTACGTCGAACTCAACTAGACCAATCACAAGGAGGATAACCAAGATTCCCAGAGCATTGTCGTGCGTGTTATCAAAAGCCATCATCCCTTTCATTGTTGGAGTAATGTCCTTGAACTTGAATCTGATCTTGCTTGCCATACACAAGGGTAAGACGTTTAATCTTGCTCCATTGTCCACCAACGTCAAAGGGATGCAGAAGCTCTGAAACTGCACCATGATAAAGCGGGGTTGGCTATTATTGATCATTGCTGCTAATGACTAGAAAAGGAGATAATTTACGGTGTTGCAATCATTCCTACTATGATTTCCAAGGTTGTGGGTTCTATGGACGATGAGACATGGGCAGCCTAGAAAATTTTGAGGAAGGCTTCTCTATGCTCAGTGGAGGTATGGATTAGGTCCCAGATAGAGATGTTGGCTTTAACTTTTTTTAGCTGGGCTGTGATGTCAACTGAGGGCTAGTCCTTCTAGGTGGAGGTTGTGGAAACTTTGCCTAAGGTACTTGCTAGATCAAGATTATGTTGCTGCCTCTTTAGCTAAGGGGGAACTGGTATTGGGCGGTTTTGCTAAATCGTCGGAGTTGTGGGCTTGTACACTAGACCTGAGCGAGCTATTTTTGCACACATATCTGTGGTGCAGTTATAAGGCACATAGTGGGTGTCCCTGGTTAGGTTGATAACCATGGGTGCACAAACCGTCAGCTCCAACGGGACTACTATCTAGCAAAGGGGCAATGTAGCTGGGTGGTTCTAAGGTGGGGTTGACTGAATGGACTCAGTTCTAGGTCTAGCAAGGAGGTGGATTGCTGTAGTGTTTTGGGGTCACATGGTGGGCTGTGCAGCAGCACGCTCCAACTTTACAGTTAGCTGGATCATGTTAACCGTCAATTTAAAGCAAGCAAGGAATGATTGGTAGAGTTGAAAGGAAAGGCTGCTGAGAGATCATGAATCAGGTCTGAAGGGTCGATCAGGGACATGGTCGACCCAAAAAGAGAGACAAAATGGACTCTCGAAGTCCCAGGTGCCCCTGTACCGTCATGTTGAGGCAGGGGTTGGCTAACTATACTAGGATTGGGTGGTGCTTGTGCTTGTGCTTGTATTCGCGCGGGTGTCGAGCCTGCCTCCTAGGTGTTGATGATAATGACCTTTTGGTCGATCAAAGTCTGAATGGCATCCCGCAATGAGAGGTAGTTATCCGTCAAATGCCCTATGGCTCGATGGAAATTGCAGAACTAATTCGTGTTGTACCACCATGGTAGCGGACTCAGTGGCGAGCGAACATCGGGAAGCTTCAACAATGATGCTACCTTGGGAAAGGCAACGCTGAGTGGCTCCACTAGTGGGGTGTAGTCACTCTTGGTGCGTCGAGTTCGTCTTTGCCTAGCGAGCTGTCCTTGACTTGCCAACACAATGGGGTACACCGGTTTGACGATGGGAGTGATGTGAGGTGTGTGCGGTGTCCTACGTGTAGGTGCATATACTACCTAATGCTGAGTAGGTAGGGCCCACCACATTCGTTGCCGCAGTAGGGGGTCCGACATACACAACGGCTGTCTTGGGACCGTCCCACCTCCTAGGAATGTTGGCACTCGAGTTGCCGTTACTGTTGTCATTACTGTTACTACCGTTGTTGATGGTGCTACTAGAGGTGGTGGCCTGCTTCGTGAGCGCAACGAATGTGGGAAAGCTACCACCACAGAGTGAGCTCTTCATGCAAGCACCTACCCAGATTAAAACTAGTGATGGGTTGTATGCTTAACAGGGCTCTAGTTGCTGGCTATGCCCCACGGATTATCATTTCAATAGACTCCTCGTCAGAGGGTCTATCCCTGACTTGTGAAGCTAGAGCACGCCAACGACCGATATACTCCCTGAATGGTTCTTGGGGCCTCTGTCGAAGAGTGATCATATCCTTTTATTTTGGATCAGGTCCAGATTAAAGAAAGTACTGTTCTAGGAATGCCTAGCTGAGGTCATTCTAAGTCTTGATGGAAGCCATGTCAAGCAATGTGAACCACTTGAGCGTGGGCCCAGTTAGACTCTTCTGAAACAAGTAGATGAGTAATCTTTCATCAGCCTGTAGCTGAGCAAGATCCCTATAGTATGCCTTGAGGTGGGAAATCGGGCAGCCCTTATCATTGTATTTTTCAGACTCCGAGATGTAGAAGTTCAGTGGGAGTGTAGCCTTTGGGAAATAGCAGAGGTCCCAGAATTGATAGGATTAACAGTCCTTGCCCTACACTATGCATAGTGCCCTCTCTAGATCACTCACCCTTGTGAGGAGAGCATCCGGGGTCGCTACTGTCATGATCTGTGTAGCTAAGGTGGGTATCGTGTACGTCGTATGGGTCGCACCTTGGTGCTCCTCCAGATCCACCATTATACCTCCTGGTGTCGAGGCATGATGGTCGACATACCCATGCATAGGTGTTGAGTGTTGTGGGATGAATGCAGAAGCTTGGGCCTAATGCAATGGAGAAGGGTAAAAGGCATGCTATGCAGTGTGGGGTGCGGAATGCGGGAGCAATAGCAGCTACATTAGAATGACTCTAGGCGATGGACATGGGGAATGTTGTGCTCCAACTAGTCCATAAGGCTGGCCACTAGATGTTGGAGTGATATGCTGTGGCTAGTGAGGTGATAGTGCAAGTGGCAGAGTCGATGCCCCCCTCGGTGGAGCCATGGGGAGCTATGCTGATAGCAAAAGTGGAGGTGCAGTAGGTGCAGCTTGGAGCATGAGTGCAGGTTACGGTGGGACCTCAAAAGTAGAGGGGACAGATGGTGTCAAAGTAGGGTCTAGAGTGAAGGCCATGCCTTGCAACCTCTGGGCAAGGGCTAGGAGGTGATGAGCTTGCATGGCCGGAGTGTCGACGGCGGTAGCATCGAGTACCGAGAGTGAGAGTGGAATGGACGCAAAAGACAACTGGAAACCAGACTATCTAGATGGCATGGAACCTACAAGAGAAACAACCGCAGTCGGTTGAGTGTCAAACGAGGAAGGGCCTTGGAGAGGAACAGAGGCTAGCACTTTTGGAACCCGAGTGATAGTCATTGTGACAGACTCAATAACAGACTCCTAACCAAAGAGGGTCTGCCAACATCTTGAAATAAGTGGGAGAGAAACCTCTTGCACCTGGAAGTGGTTAGCATGAGGGGAGGAACAACAACTGTGGTAAAGGTAAGGAAAAGAGGGACCGACGCTAAGATCTCCTCCAAAGTGGCAGTGGGGTGGGACTTGCTGTCGTGCTAGGCCATAGTGGACCATGAGCAAGTGCGGATGGGGCTGTGGAAAAAAGTCGGGAAACGGGGTCTACGATAAGCTATCATCGAAAACGACGGATAGCCCGAGAAAGGATGGTCGAGAAACAAAAGGGGGATCGCCAAGGGGAGTCGACAAAAGGAACATGCGGGCTTTGGCCTGGGAACTTGCACACTAACCTACATGCCACAGCAAACAAGTATCAAAACCCGAGATGAAGAGGCAGAATGCAATGGTGACTAAGGTGCCATGAATGACATGCATGCACATGAATGCCTAGTATGTGCTCTCTTACTGTGCACGTCCTGTGTGAGCCCTCCACACGCGAGACTCTCTCATATGTATGGGATGTGACTCAGGTCATAAAGTAAGGCTCTCGCTCTAAATCCTGGCCAAAGTTTAGACGGTCAATGGGTGGTGTGTTGGTGGCCTTGACTCATGCAGTAGCAAGGAGTTGTACCCTTTACTAGCATTGACACGACCCCAGACAAGGAAGGAGACTGGCTACACGTCCCACACTGAAGCCATGGAATGGGGAACTAGAACTTCCCTTCACAAACTGTGGGTGGACACAAGGGAGGAGAAGATGCATGCACCTATATGAATCATTCATGTGGTATGCTTGATGCCTTTTACTTGCATTTTATTAAACGTATGGAGAGGAGTACATGTAAGTCTCTAGTTACACCTAAATATTATTTTCATTTGGGTGTTTCATAGATTAACCCATAAGGGAGGCAAGCAAGTCTCTAATTTTCCTAGGATTAGTGCAAAAGGGGAAGAAAACACCCAATCATGGCATGCAAGTATCTAACATCAAGCAAAAGGCATGTTCATGTCATATGCTAGTGTTGTGATCATGATAGTGAAGGGGAAGCAAACATCATGTCAAAAGGCATGAGACATATTATGTGCAGGTGTGGTAGCATAGCATAATTGTGTAAAGTAAAACAACCACCAAACAAAAGGCATAAGGCAAAGTCAAACCATACAAATGCGGGCAAGCACGCATACAAGGAAAGCCAAACGCAAACAAGGAAGCCAAAACAAAAGCTGGAGTCTAGTATCCCTAGCGGATTCGCCAGTTCCTATGATCATGTTGACGGATAGGGACCCACAAGTTTGGTATGGAACCTAGACTCACGAACTGATAAGGTTACAGTGAAGGCAGTGAATCCAAGGAGGGATACATCGACTCAAAAACACTAGAGCAAAGAAAGGACAAGGAAGATAAACGAAGTTGCCACCTAGTCTATTCAAGATCGAAAGACGATGAAAACCGAATGTGGAAAACATAGGAAAACAACGTAGGGATGCAAATGTAGTGCTTCGTGCCTAATGGGTGCGGTACATTGGCCATTGCAGGCTAGAGAAAGGATAAGAACTCCTATTACGCATGGAGAAGGTGTTGGGCACCCCCACACACATAACGAGTCATTCTTTTGGTTAATCGCTCGCTTGCATCGCCAATGTTAAATGCGTGCTTACTTGTCGCTAAATGCCTAATGATGCCTAATGCATAGTGATGGATGCTACATGCCAAAATGCAGGGGAGACAATGCAATACTAGTGCAATTATGCCATGCCTAATGCTATGTGCAAGAATGCAAGGAAAATGTATGGGAAAACAAGTCAGGAAACCCAAGAAACACAAAATCAAAGCTCTGCAGAAGGTCTGAACATAGTGGGATGCACCATTGATCTGCGTTGGTCGGATTCGCTACTTGACTTCATTGAGCAGACCCACTAACTGATGCCACTATCGAGGATCACTAGAGCTTCTATAAAAAACACCTGCAAGCCTCTCACGATGCCTGATCAAAATGCAATGGCCTAGAGTCTAAATACGATGCACGATGAGCAAAAGAGGATGCAGGGGGACACAATAATGCAAAGAAATCCTAATGGGAGGCTCTAGATCGCTCCACCTATCTACGTCATCGATTTTTGGGTTCCATGGCAACTTCGACGGTGAGCACGGGACAATGGGCTACAACAGGCATTCCGACACTTTTGAAAGGTGAAGGAGGCTATGGGGAGCATTCCTACGTGCTTGGGTGCAAGCAAGAATGTCTATTGGCTTCCACCCATCTTCTTCACCGTTGATGGGTTCGGGCGATGGCAAGCGACGAACACGAGCGTCGACAGGGAACTTCGGGGCTATTGGAACATCAAGGGAGCTAAGGGGGAGCTAAGATGACATGCCAATGCAGGTGGGTGATTTATGCAACTCTCCCCATCTCGGTCGAACGTCATTGGAGTTCATAGGTCTCGCTGCCACGGATGGGCCTACGAGCGCCCAAGGTCATGCTGGGACGTCACAATGACATAAGGAGAGGGTAGAGGCACACCAGGACGGTTTCACCACATGCTCGAAGGCTAATATCCTTGCATGGGCCATGAGCTAGCCGTCAGTGGCTAGAGTGGGACATGATGCACAAAGGAAACATAGAAAGCATAAACGAAGAAACAAGCAAGCAAGGCGCAATGGAACAGTAGGCACAAGCGAAAAGGAAAGTGTAAGGTGAGTGGGCGCTTACCTGTGCGGTGGGTGTGCTCTCAATGCTCTCAGCGGTGCTTTGGTTGGTGGCATGCAGCTGCAAGGATAGAGGTGGATTGCAGGCGGTGCTCGGGCATGCTCAGGGATGCCACGGGATGTGGAGAAAGGTGGTGGTGCAAGTGAGGAGTTGGCTTGTTCGAGTTTGCTCGGTGGTGCACTCACAGTAGGAGAGTGTTGGGTTGTAGGGACTGGTTTCGCAAGTGGGAGGCTGGGCTGAGTGCGAAGGGAAGCTCTGGATACGAGTGTTCAATGCAGGCAGAGTATGCGAATGGCCTCTGTATCCTCAGCTCAGCACCATTCCTTTGTTTTGTTCATCTGGCTACGTCGACTAGTCAAGGTGGCATGCTAGACGTCGCCTGCGGGTGGCAGCATTGGCAGGGAATGGCGAGGGTGGCTCAGAGACCATGCTGTGTAGGGGGAGCCGAAAGCATATTCTTCAGTATTGTTTCGTCAGCCACACACAAGGAGGAGCGGCTGTAGCAGGCACATGCGGAGTTGCGTGTGGAGGTCGACTTTGAGCTTGGCAGGATGTTGTTATAACCAGATTAGGTGGGTGGTAGGGAAATTAGGTAGGTGATGAAAGTGTGATGATCTGGCAATGACAATGGGCGAGCCTGGACCGTCGTAAGCCAAGGAATTGGGCGAGGTTCACTGAAACGGCTAGGAGTAGGAGTCCTATTGTGACCGTGCCTGTGCGCGACCCGGAGGGATGGGGAAGGGGAGGAGATCACAGTCATGCCGTTAACGGCGAAGGCGTAAGGATAAAAGAAAAGAAAAGGAAGTCGCCACCTAGTCTTTTAAGGGAAAACGAGGAAAACTACAAAAAGATGAATGCATGGGATGCAAATGGGAAGGTTAGATGTCTGCTAACCAGAGGATGGGTAAGGATTCCTATTACGCACGAGGAAGGTGTTAGGCACCATCGTACGTCCGAGAAACTCTGTCTTTCTAGTCCAAATGCTTGCTAAAGGTTTGATGAATGTTTGCTAAATTGGGATCATGCTCTAATCATACTAATGTGTATGGATGTGACAAGACTAAATGAATGCGTAAGACGATACGTGAAAACTGCGAAGAAATCCACATGAAATCATGATAAAGTTGTGAAAATCAAATGGGCAAAAAATAACCCGTGATAGGGTTAAATGTCGGCTTTGACAAGCCTTTTACTGTACGCCCTCGGGCGATGAGGAAAATCGTGAAAATCGAAAAAAGGGGAAAAATAATCCGTGATGGGTCAAATGTCGGCCCTCAGGCCTGTTACTGTACGCCCTCGGGCGATGGAAAACCAAAACAAGTGAAAACCGCGGAAAACCGAGGAAAACCCGGAAA
>JAMKQA010043631.1:0-18784 GCA_024699735.1 Posidonia australis | reverse complement strand
ACTACAAGAATCAAATTTAAAACAGTTTGGTAAAAGATACATAAAAATGACCAAAAATGTTTTTATTTAACTTCCAATAACAATCAGTTAAAAAAATAATCTAGTAAAAGATACATAAGAATGACTATGATTCGAACTATAATTCTAAAAGATATATAATTATATTCTTTTAAATATTTAATATACATATTAACAGATATGGTTTATATTGGGTTGGGTTAGGTTTGATTCGGTTAAACAGTCCTTGAAACCACAAATCGAACCATATGGTTCGATTTAGAGATATTCTAAACTAAATCAAATCACTAAATTTAAAAAATCGAACTGAATTATTAAAAATGATTTAATTGATTAACCGATTTAGATGATTTAGGACCCACCCCTATCAACAATTGAAGGCAAATGAAGGAACAAAGATAAGAGCAAGTAAGCGACTAATGGTGGTCTTTCACATTTGGCATTTGTCTCCCCTGGAAGCTCTCAGCTCAATCACTGCCACCGCCACTCTTTCCCTCACATCCACCTCCACCTCCCTCTCCTCCTTCAAACCCATCTCCCCTTCTCTCCTCCCCTTCCCAACACCAAGAAGAACCACCAGAACCATCACCACCACCACCACCACCACCACCACCAGAGTTGGCAGGAGAGCTGCTGCTGCTATCAGAGCTTTATCCTCTTTTCATCAGCCATGGCGACAACCGACGTTTCAGTGCCTACCCAGATGAGAGGGTGGGTCTATGATGAGTATGGGGACGTGGATTCGCTGAGGTTTGATGACAAGGTGGTGGTTCCAGAGGTGGGGGAGGACCAGGTACTGGTGAAGGTAGCGGCTGCCGCGCTGAACCCTTTAGACTTCAAGAGGAGGCTGGGGATGTTCAAGGACAGTGACTCACCTCCACCTGTGAGTTTTCCAATCCTATTTTGCATCCTTCTAGACTTTGCCACTAGAACTGTGTTTTGTGATGTGTTTTCGCATGCTCCCTGTTACCATAGGATGTTCAAATTTATTATCTTGTGATTGTGCTAAAATGCAGTTAATCACAATTTGATGTTCAGAAAATGGTCCCTGTTGGTGCCTTGATTAGTTAATCTATAAAAGAATCTATTATATATTAAAGTTTCATTTTAATCTTGAGTTATATTCACTGTTAATTTTTAATTTAAAATTTAATGATTAAAATTTTAAAAAATATGTTGAATTTTAAGATCTTTAAATCAAGAGTTAATAATTATTTGATTTAAATGAAAATTTTACTATATATTTATAAATATCTAATAAATATATTTTCTCTTATGTATTTATCAAAAAAAGGGGTGCCTACAACCATGTTAGATGTAGGCACCTATACCTAATTTGCCCTCTTCGATGTTAGTATAATGTTGATCTTTAGTATTAGTAATTCATTTTTCTTGAGGATTTCAACTTTCCTTCCTTTTCCATTTGAAATTTTGTGATTTTAATGGATTATGTCTTAGGTGTCTGGAGTTTTTAGATTGGTTTCTTTTATCTTTTCTAAGAACTTGTTGGAATTGGTGGCTTTGTTACGTTTAATTTCTATGGTGTTTCTGTACTTTGTTTCAATGAATGATCTTAAAATTTGTTTCGTGTCTATGCTGTTGAGAAGATGGAATTAAATGATTATATTGTGTAGGGTTTTTTGTCTAAATATCTTCGTTAAAAGTTGTATTGTCTCAATACTCTCCTTACATTGAAAATTTCCTGTATACATCTAATAACTCACAAATCTTACCTGTATACACTTCGACTAGTTTAACCTCAAATGTTCTCTTTTTCCTTTCCACTGACCACCCTCATCTTTTCCATCCTTGCCTTCTTCTTGTTTCTTTTTTTCTTCCTTTTCTTCTTCTCTAGTGTCTATGTCCACGAGAACGGTTTGTCCTCCTCATCTTCCTCCTGTCCTCTCTTCTTCCTCTCCCCTAGCAGCCAATACTTCATTTCCGAGTCCTTCGCCTCCTCTGCATGATCGATTTCAAACCCTTTTCCTTCCCCACTCCTTCTCTTCTTCTTCTTCTTTTTGTACTAGCAAAAGTAGTAGGATCTGACGAAGCAGAGGAGGAAAGCTATGCCACTAGAGATGACTCCAATGATTAGCTTGGCATAGGATGAACTGGATGGCGACCTCGAAGGAAGGAAAATTAGGAGATTGGTGGTGTTTAGATATCTGGTGGGTTCATTACTGATTGGAGAGGGTGTCTGATAGAGAGATGGGGTTGGTGAGGATGAAAGTGAGGTCGAACCCCAAGCTCGATGGGATTTAGGGGACGATGGAGAAGACAAAGGAGGTGGAAGAGAAGGAGACGATGGTGCCATTGTCGATGGTGTTGTTGAGGATAGGGAGTTGGATCTTGTAGAAGACACGATCGATGGAGAACTAGATGGAGTCGATGGAGAGGTGGATGATGAAGGAGTTGAGCCGAGCATCACCAACGAGGAGGAGGGCGGAGGTGATGGTGGAAGGGAAGGAGTTGAAGAGAAAGTCCATTGCCTTTGTGATCGAAAGGAGAAGGAGAAAATTGGTTTGATAGAAAATACCATCTTTTTTGCTTTCTGGTCTAAATGCATGGATTTTTTTTATTAGACAAAAGGTAAGTTAGCCTTTTCTTATGAGTTAACTATGGTTAGGTACAGAGAATTAATGGAGTTAGACGATAGTTGACGGTAGATGCATATAGATAAGATTTTTAAGTTATTAAATGTATATTGGAAATTTTTAGTGTAAAGAAAATATTAAAAACAATACGACTTTTAACAATAATATTAAATGAGGTTCATACGTTTTCTTGCCCCTCTCATGTTGATAAACTTGCAGTCCTAAAACTGATGTGGGTAGAAACCACGAAGGTGAGGCATGGCTGTAACGTGCGAACCCATGAAAGGTACTTGTACTAGTGGAAAAATACAGAGCAAATGCCATTAAAGTGGAGACGCAAACCTTGGTGTGAAGCTCAAGCTTGGCACTGATACAATATCAACCACTAAACTAAGACCAAACATTAGTTGCATACCATCAGGGTGAATTTTTGCATTTGGCAAATTTTTATAAGTAATCGTTCACACAAATTTAAGTTCCAAAAAAACTACTTTGGAGAAATCTAAATGATGGCTTTGAACTTGAGAATTGTTTCGACAAAACAACAAAATTGTATTTGACATGGGAAGTTGTGGCAATTTGTATAGCATAATTGGCTAGAAATCAATAATTATGACCATTCCAATTTTACCGCAAGAAAGCATGATGTAATTTTTATACTATATGTAGACTGAAGCAAATGAAACAGGATCCAACTGTTATGGAGAGTGAAGATGGGAATTAACTAATGTTGTATTCTGCTGGCAATTTGCCACCATCCATAGTTACACTTTCCTTTCATATTCAATGAGCTGCTGCAACTTTACCTTCTAACCTTTGGATTTGATATATTTTGTAGACTGTTCCTGGCTATGATGTGGCTGGTGTGGTCGTAAAGGTGGGAAGCCAAGTGAAGAACTTCAAGGAAGGAGATGAAGTATATGGGGACATTAATGAGAAGGCAATAGAGCAACCCAAAAAGTTTGGCTCACTTGCAGAGTACACTGCTGTCGAGGAAAAGCTTCTGGCTCTGAAACCTGCCAACCTGGATTTCGCACAAGCTGCATCGCTTCCTCTTGCCATTATTACAGCATATGAAGGCCTTGAGAGAGCTGGGCTCTCAGCTGGTAAATCAGTGCTTGTGCTGGCTGGTGCAGGTGGAGTTGGATCACTGGTTATTCAGGTTGCCTACTATATGTCAGTGTTATTTACAGACAGACGACTCCTTCATTATGCTTATTTCTCCATCCTTCAATTTTATGTATTTTATTTCCTGCAATTATAGATTTCAAAACAACTGCGAATTACACAAACATTACAATCTTCTCGTTAATTTTTGGATTCCTCAATAATTGGCTATGTTAGAACAAATATCTGTAATTTATTATTAATTTTCCTATGTTGTGTTGTTTAAGCATGGTTATGGGGATAGTTCTTCATAAATTTTGAAAATTCCTCCAAACTTTCCCAATTTTGGAAGTTTCAGCCTTGAGAGCATTCTATAGAAACTCATGACTACAGTAGTAGATATGGATTCTTGATTTTTTTTTCCTGTTGATGTTTGAATCTTATTCATCACATATGATAGGTAGAAAGGGATTTCTACTTTCTGATATTGTTCATGCGAAATGAATAGCTAGACCAAAATAAATTGAATTTTCAGAAGTCTTCAGTTGTTAAAGTTTGTAGTTTAGTCTTGTGAGTGCATAGTCCTTTTTATCTATGTTAGCTGGAATTTATCCATTTTTCATGCTCAAAGTGTAGTCCTTGAGGAATCTGATGTATAGTTAGCAAGTTTGAGAAATTACTAATACATGCATATTCCTTTTTATATATGTTAACTGGAATTTATCCATATTCCATGCTAAAAGAATGGTCCTCGTGAAGTTTTTTTGAACTTTAGATGATGCTGGGGATAGAACAGTTGTTTGAGTCGTTCTTTAAACATCTAACAGTAATCTGACACTTGAGCAAAACTGACGAACATACTAAGTAATCTCAGAAACTCTTGCACCAATTTTTATGTTGTTGATGATACCTTTGGCATTTGACTACTTGTAGTGTTACTTTTCTTGTCATCCATTCGAACATTAGCTGCCATGTAATTTGTAGGAATGAAACTATTTGATTCTATTAGATGTATGACAGTAGTATTAAAAACATTCATTCATGTTTCTGTTTCCTAACTCCAGCTAGCAAAGCATGTCTTTGGAGCCTCAAGAATCGCATCCACTTCAAGTACAGGAAAATTAGAGCTGTTGAAGAGCTTGGGTGCTGACTTGGCTATTGACTACACCAAGGAGAATTTCGAAGATCTACCAGAGAAATACGATGTTGTTTTTGATCTTATTGGTATGGATACTATGGCATAATTTCTCATTCTGCATACCAAACTAAAACCTCCATTTTCTCTTTCTTGCTCAATTGAAAGTCATTCACTTCGAATATAAGAGAATGAGGATATGTCATGGGTTCAAACCCTGACGATTTACAAGTTTATATTTGAGATGCACTAATGAATGTCCTTTTTTCTCTAAGCAACAACCGAATATCTTAAACATGCAGGCCAATGCGACAGAGTTGTGAAGGTAGTGAAAGAAGGCGGCGGTGTGGCGGTGGCGGCAACGACTGGTCCGATCATTCCCCCAGGGTTCAGATTTATTCTCACATCCAATGGGGAAACCCTGTCCAAGCTAAACCCATATTTGGAGTCTGGGAAGGTGAAACCCTTGGTGGACACAAGGGGTCATTTCCCATTTTCTCAGGTGGTGGAGGCATTCTCTTATCTTGAAACAGGAAGAGCCATAGGAAAAGTGGTAGTTTCACCAATTCCATGAAACAGGAAGAGCCGCAGGAAAAGTGGTTGTTTCATCAATTCCATGAAACCAAGTTGAAAAAAATCCCTTTTTATGGCTTTGTGCAGTTTATGCTTCTGGGTTGTGAGGACAATGAAGTGTAATTCATACTGTAGTAACTGAATAATCTGTGTGTCAACAAAAAGAAACGCACAAAAATAATTTGCATTGTTGGGTAGAGAATAAGTTCCTTTCTAGAAGTCCTGTTGCTGAACAAAGAACTAGTAATTTTCTTACTCAACGTAATGGTGGGAAACTGCTGCAAAAAAGCCTTTAGTATGTAAATCGACATGGTTCGTACATCCATTAATCATCTTCTTCTGATATCTCCCCTCGTCCCAAGACCAATCAATAACATATGTTTTAAATATTTTTGCAAGAGTATGAGTTAGTTTGTGAAGAAATGACATGCTTCATTCAAGTACAATACATGTAGGAGCATTGTCATATTGGTTTACAGTTCCAATCTACATCTAGAGTAGTTTTGAGGAATAAGGTTATCATCTGGGCAATGCAAGCTAAGTTAATAGTAATTTTATCAAACTTAGCACTTGTCAGAAACGTGTGCAATTATGAACAGAGTTTTCCACAAATTGATTGTCCTGAAAAGAATCTTTATTAATAAAATGACTTGCATTAACAAATATACCATGCAGTTTAGACCCTCGGGCTTTCTCTCTTGTGTCTTTTTTTTTGAACATCATGGCACACGGAGAACAAAAAAATGCAAAAAATGAATTATACCAGAAAAGAAGTTTTAATTAGAATTAAGAGCAAAATTGTGAAAACAAAGCATGGTGTGACTTCATAATTCTGATCCTATTTCTGCACTAATATGACGCATAAAAAACTTCAAGGAATATGCAAAATAAATAAAAGCTTAATAAATTCTGAACACTTACAAATGATGTCAGGCTTCTATTCTCTACAATAGAAGTTACATGAAGAAATCGTCCCAGAATCTCTTTAAAAATAATTTGTTCTATCACGAGATCATTTAGCACTTGATCCTTTTCAAATACCAATACAATATATAAGACAAGTATGAAAAAAAAATAAAAACCTAATAAACAAGAGTAAAGAACAAATAAACATTTCGTATCAGAGATATGAATCTACAGAAAAAAAATAAAGAAAGAAATAGATAAACTATCTTAAAGAATTTTCCACTTAAAAAAAAGAATATGAAAAAGGATTTTATATCAACATTGTTCCAGCATAATGACATGAGCATCTTACAATAAGAGTCAACTTAAACTCTTTCCTAAATATTGAAAGCTTGGCCAGTGCATAACAATAAAAAGGCTTTTAAATATTACTGGCAAATGAAATATATACGCTTAAAGATAAAACATAATCCTGATAAAGCACATGTATATTCTATGGCACATACAGTTTCTAAGGGTCATTTGATAGTTTGGGTAAGCTGAATGAGTGCAATATCTTCTTCCCTTTTTACCACAAATGTTTATTTATAAGTTATAACAATAGCTACCAAATAAAATGATATGGATGATTTTGTTCGACTGTGATTTAGAAAGAGGCTTTGTATTACAATTTAAGAAAAAAAAAACTGAAGTAGTTGGATTTACAGAACCTTATCTAAACATCGTTTGATAATGATCACATTAAAATCATCATCTAAGATTAAGCTCACGCTACACATTTGATTTTACATTTTTTTTGCAAGAGCGAAAGGAGGACACAGTCCTCAAGAATATGTATCAATATAACTATATACACAAATACAGAAACTCACAAACAAAAGTCAAAAGTACACATTCATCAACCAAATCAAGAAGTGACAATATTTCATTGTCACAGTGGCTGAGAGAACTTTAAACTCGTCACAGGTTCCAGATTCGAATCCTGGAATATGCATAAAAATTACCGTTTACAAAAAAAAATCAACCAAACCAAGAAATACAGACAGCAGAACCACACAGCCTGGCAAACACGCAGAAACACTAACGAAATTTAATAGAAATGATACCTCAAATGATCTCCCAAAGGACTACCAGAGATCGATGGTGTAAGGTCATATCAAAAGGCCTTCCATTATGCTCCTCCCACAAGTAATAGGCAATTGCAGCCACCATTGCTAGAGCTTTCCATCTAAGTTGTGCATAAAAAATGAACATTACATTTGAACTCAAAGCATTCCATTTGAGTTTTTTTTTTTTGTAAACGATAATTGATATATATTACACTCAAATACTTGGTTATGAGAAACCATCACCAAGTGATGTAATATATATGATGTCCGTGGGAGTCGAACTCCCGACCTCTTGTACAACTACAAAGAGACTTCACCACTAGACTAAATGACTGTAGACTTCCATTTGAACTTTCCATTGTTGATTTTACTTGTTTATTTTAAGTTTAGTTGTACTTATACAATACAGATTTGTTTTAAGACATTCTTTGATAAAATTATTCACATTTGATTTTATTTGTTTATTTTTATCTAAGAGAAAGCTAGCACTTTGAAACGACTTTTCTAATATAGGATTTGATCGCCAAAGCTAGCTTGAAGGCATATGTATCTCTAAATATTCATAAGGAAATTGATAGACTATTGACAATGAACAAAGGAAATGATGGTTTGAACAGCACATTTTATATATAAATTGATATCTAAACAAATATTTCAGCTAGTTCTATTTTAGTGACGCTAAGAATGGCTATAATAATCAAATATGAAGCTATTTTAGTAGTGCAGCTAGATCAATGATGTTTGAAACACTTAGGTCAAGGAAGTGTACTAACATTACTTGAAAGTTAGTGACCTTCTAATAAAATCTGCTAACATTGTACATCGATGGTGTAATATCTGCCACTAATAAGAGCCAACCGTGGATGACTATCCCAGGTTGAGACCACAAGTTGGGCTTGCAAGTTGCCTATGTGGGGTGGTACCGTGGATTGTTAGTCTAGAAATTCAGAAATGATGTAGATCTTGTATTGAGGATTGATACTCGTTTGTGTATAATCTAGATAAGTTACAACTTAATTACCTGTAATTATATGATTATCTATTGGTAATCATGGTAAATTTGTATTTATTTTCATAGTTGTGTTTGTAGTTTCTCCTTGACTCTCTATATTGTGTAAAATTTTAGCGTATTATAACTTATGAATGTGTGGGACCCTAGGAAGGGAAAAAAGGCCAAGAATGCACACTAAGAAGCATGTGAAACACACTGCCGCCATGCCTATACCCTACAACACCACCCCATGCCATGCCCTATTGATGTCAACTTGGGTTTTCTTGGAACGTGTCAGCTAAGGGCGTTGATTTAAGGAGAATAGGCGAGCGCTGTGGAGGGTGTGCAAACCTAGAGAAAACCTAAGAGTGCAAGAGAATAGAGAAGGAGGAGAGGAGAAACGAGTGAAGCAGTAGCCGAAGAAGGAGAAGAAATCCACCGAAGTTGTAGTGTACACATCCAATTTCTCCTTTTCATTCCTATTTAATGTAAAAATAATAGAAATGTGTAGATTAGCATGATTTCATGTATAGTAGAGATTTTGTAATTTATGGTGATTTTTGAAAGGATTTATAGTGAATTTTCAAGATTGAGTTTACTGTATTACCGTATGACCTCTTTGTCTTTGGTTTTTTGTTTCTTTAGCTACACATATTAATTTCTAGTGATTTTTATCCCAAATGGTAAATAACTTAATGTTCTACGTTTTAGTATACTTTTTCGAAATTTATGGTGGTTTGTGGTTTGTTCACCCCTCATTCCCACTTTAGGTGATTTCCGTCGAGTCCTATTACTGATTTGGTTTGTCTGTAAAAGGATAGTTCATGGGTCCCTACCATGGACTAGTCTTGTAAGTGGCTATCGCAGGTTGGTCCCGCGGTTTGCTACCACAAACGTGTCAATCCGACCCTATGGTGATGTTTTGGTTTGTGTTTTGGTTATTTAATCGTAGTTTTGATTCCTAGGATGATTTATGATATAAAAATGTTTTGAAAATAATTTTGAAAAAAAGAATGCATATGGATTGAAAATGATTTCTATGGTTGTTAGACAGTGCCATGAGACAGTAGGATCGTACCGACGAACCAAGGATATTTAATACCTCTAAGAGGTTGGATACATGTCTGAGGTTATGGTTGCTAAACTTCCTAATGGGGTCGAGGGTTTGAATCCCCTAGACATACTATTGGAAGAGTTAGGGGTTAAAGTCCCTACGACTATGATGGTTGCACTGCAAGATCTGGGGTTCGAGTCCCCATGGTACTCAGGCATGGTGTGGGCACTAAAGGGGTACTTCCAGGGCATGCCTATGATTTAAAGAGTATAAAAATTATGATTTGAAAGACATATTTTAAGAAATGGATTTACTTGATGGATTTATAATTATGTTTTGTGAATTTTGGTGTCTTTTTCCAGTGTGGTTCTAGTACTGTTATGAATGATAGCTATGTGTCTTCTGGTAGCTATTGGTGGCACCTCCAGCTCGTGGTTTCTTCAAGGTTTTAGTTTCGATTTTGGTAGACGCGTACTAGGTGACAATGAATGTCATTCATTCATTATTTTAATGGCTCTGATGTAAATGCAGATTAGTAAAGTCGCAGTCTAGTAATTGAATACCTAATTGGAGCTATAACATTGGTTAATTATTTAATTAATATTTGTGTGGATAGTGTTGATGCTAGTTTATAGCGTTGACTTGAGAGCGTTGTAGATTAGTATAAGAGTTTAGGTACACTAAGTACGGTAACTTAGGCTGTTCGGTCTAGTGACTCCATAAGACTGTGTAGTGTAAATTGATTACACCTAACCTAATTCTTTGTGATTTTGTAGTGGCAGCATTATCATCAATTTTCGGAGGAAGAGTTTCAATAACATGTTCCAGATTATCATAGATAAGAGCATATCTAATTTTTCTGTACCACATCTCACAATTTCCTCCATTCAATTTCTCAATTTTAGTCAACTCAACAGTAATGAACTTATTAGTAGCCATATTTCAAATCTCCGCCAACTAAAAACGAAGGGACTGGCGATCAGGCGACGGCTCGATGAGCATGACGAAGTAGGATCGTGCAAATACTTTTGATACCAATTGAAGGCTACGAACGACGACGGTAAGGGTCAATCGTCAGTAGCGGCTACGAGGGGTGTGTGGCAGAGGATATAAACGTGGAACAAAGTTATTAGGGTTTCAGTACTTAGCGATGGAGAAGTACTTTCAGTATATTTTTGGATTATTTTCCATAATCCAACCTTCCTCCTTTTATAGAGGGAGTTAACCAACCTTCTTCCTTTAATGAATAATTTAATTCCTTCATTTACTTCATTCATTACATTTATTTCATGAATGTTTTATTCTATGAACGTTTCATTCCATAAATTTATTCCTCTTTTATGGTCATTTATTTTATGGTCTCTAATCACTATATACCAACATTAATTTCAAGTTATCACTATTATCTTTAAGTGGGCATCCACCGGATTTGAGTTCAAATATGATCTCACTCTTCTAACTCATGATGTTGCATTGATGATTGGATGCAATGTTAGTGTAGTTGGTTTTTTATTTTTTTTTGACATCAGTAGATATATATATTTTTTCTCCCTATTCTATGAGATTCCAACTTGAGAAGTAGATGTGAGTTCCACTCTCCCTGACCAATTGCAATATACCAATTGGTTGTATAGTTGGATATTTTCTCTCCAAAAAAAAAAAAAAGAACTTGAAGTTTGAACATAGGCATTCCATGTGGAAAATGTTCATATATCATTATTTCACATCTCTTGTTAAAAATTAAGGCAACAAGAATGAATCTATCAAAGTTAAGATATATCTTAATCAAACAGCAACTTGAATGTATTTAGTCATTCATTTTTCCTTCTTACGTTGTTTGAGACTTTGAATGTATCCAAATTTAATAGTTCACATGACAACCTTATCTCCATGCCCCCTCTTAACAGCTGTCTTATTCTCTTTTAAAAATGCAGCTGTCTTATTCTTCTTTTGAAAAAACATTTGTCTTATTTAAACTAAAACAAGAGAATAAATAAACAAATCATTTCATTTAATTACTTTCGCTTTAATTTTCCAATAACGTTGATGAAGGAAAACAAATAAAATAATAATATTAGATTAATATATGTTTCATAAAAGATGAGTTATAACATTGACCCATTGTCTAGAACTTATGTGCATTGTCTTATTCTTTGCCCATCACCTTTAGTAGAACATGCTTTTTTGTCATGTTTATATTTGTAGAAGTGTCTAAAATGATAACTCACATTTTATTTGATAATTATATAATAAAAATTTATTCTAGAATATGGTAACTTTCTATTGTATATATCTAGAGACACTATAAACATGTGTGAGATGGCCTTTTATATGTGAACACAAACCTTGGTTTTTTTTAATATAAAATTATTTATTAGAGCTATTTATTCATGCAATAATAAACCTAACATTATTTTCTTCTTCTTCCTAAAAGTCTTTATTTTAGGGTGCACTAACACAACATGATCACCTATACCAAGCAACAATTTATATAAAGAATTTACAAGAAAGGTTGAAAAACTAAAACATAAAATGGACAAGGGCATGGCCATTGATGAAAAAAACAATATTAGCAGTAACTTTGTACTAAATAGTACAAAATTACCATTATTGAAATAAGAGAATTAGCTCCACATTGGAGATCCCTTTGAAATTAAGTCATCAGTGTTTGTGTTCTAAGAAGTCATCAGTGTTGTTGAGGAAGAAGGTGTTGAAGTTGTTAATGCCACATCCTCCTTTGTGGGTGACAAAATCTTCTATACAATCCATTCACATGTAAGTCCTTTACCTTATATCACAATTAATTACAAGATCCATCCACACCATTAGTAGTTGAAAAAGTCAAAAGTCAAGGTACTTGAATTGGATTATGTTTTGATTTTATAAATTACTTTAGCTAGAGCAGAAGAATCAAAATAATAGTTAGACTAGTAAAATATGTTAGTAGCTAAATTTACTCTAATTATCAACTATTTAATATAATCTATTTATTATTGAATGTAACATGTTGATATAATCTCATAAAAATTTTGTTACCAAGAATTGGTTTGGAGGCTTCAAAGGTATCAATGAGGCAAAAGAAGATGATACATTGACCTTCCGTTTCTCATCCATTACCTAGAGAGCTACTACATGCAATGTAACTACTAAGGTTCTCTTCTTTCTCTCTCTCTCCTGTTGGAAGATATGTTTGACTACAAAAGTAGAAGATAAACATGCAGCAGATCAACTTTTTTTTAGAACCATTATTTTTCCGATGGTTTTGGTCATTCTACATGTTGCATGAGTGTACATGACCTTCTCACCATGTTTTAACTACTGTATTGATAATCCTTAGTACATAGACTTATGATGTTCATTAGTTTTAAGATCTGCAATGTTGGTTTCAATTATAAATTGGATTTTTTGTAGAAAAATACACTCAATTTGTCATATTACGAAAAATATATCACTATCATCGTATTTATTATATTGTAGAGATTCATTGTAAAGGGGGTTTTTTCTATGAATTACTTGCATCATTTGATCAAAGAAATCTATTACTACAAATGGGACAAAGATATCAAGAAATCAAGTACATAGTTGGAACTGTCTTTTCTAAGGTAGAAAGTAAATCGTCCTTCTGTTTTTTTTTTTTTTTTTTTTGTAAACGATAATTGATATATATTACACTCAAACACTTGATTATGATAAACCACCAACAAGTGATGTAATATATATAATGTCCGTGGAAGTTGAACTCCCAACCTCTCGTATAACTACAAAGAGACTTCACCACTAGACCAAGTGACTGCAGACTTGAAGGCCAATGTTGATGGTTCCTCCATGTCCACTTCATCTTATGGAGGTGGAGTGGTTCGTTCTACACTGGGACGTGTCATGTTGGCTTTTTCAAAATATTATGACTCTATGACTAATAATGTGGCTGAGATAAGGACTATTTAGGATCTCATTTAGATTTGTGGGGATTTGAATATTTCTCTTTCAGTAATTGAAACTGATTCATGGAATGTCATTCGAATATTGAAGAGAGAGATCGACGTGCAATGGAAATGTCGAAAATGAAGCAGCCTGATTCAGAAGCATTCCACTTTCTCTTCTATTCTATTCACTCACTACCATCGGGAAAGTAACAATGTAGCTAATTTTCTAGCGAGACAAGGTTGTATCACAAAGGTTGATTCCATATAATTTTCTTTTGATGATATGCCAATTGAGTTACGTGGAATCTGTAATATGAGTAGATGGGATATCCCTTCCATACGCCTCCAAAAGATCAAATGATATTTCTCAACCTTGTTCTTTTTTGCCAGTTATATCCTGATATGGATGAGTACTTGAATAAAGTCTTTTCCCTTTCTCTTTTTTCCTGTAAGGGCCAAGTTTTTGGGATTTGAGAGAGAGTTTATTCTGACAGTGGTGTTCATTACATGATTGCCACTCCTAGTTGTTTTTGTCTAACCAGAGTTCTCAGTTATATTTCATCCAAAGGTTGTTATTTTTTTGTAGTAACGGAAC
This sequence comes from Posidonia australis, assembly GCA_024699735.1. Classification (NCBI taxonomy): domain Eukaryota; kingdom Viridiplantae; phylum Streptophyta; class Magnoliopsida; order Alismatales; family Posidoniaceae; genus Posidonia; species Posidonia australis. Next base: position 4,779 of record JAMKQA010043631.1, on the reverse strand, counting down.
ATGGTATTTACTCTAGAGTACTCTGGACTTTGGATCTGTCGTTAGTCCTTTTGTAGCCTTCGTGCTTGTAATCTATTCCTAATTAATAAAGGTTGCTTTTTCTATCAAAAATGTATCGCTTAAAGGTTCACATCCTCTACAATTCCTAGTAAATTAGAGAGGTCCAATGCTAAATCATTACAATTAAATACAAATTGCACGTGCAAAGGATTTATAAAATTGAATATCACATACTTGTACTAAAAAGGAAATAAAACTAATTGAATTTTCCTTTATTCAAAAATTTCTAGGTTTATGTGCACCGACAAGAAAGGAAATAAAGAAATTCACAACTTCCTTGCTTGTCCGTTATGTGTAACATTTTCATCTTTAGATTCTCATCCAAGCAGATGGAGTTTAGCAAGAGACTCATTTCCCTCCTACTCTTCTCACTTCACAACCATGCACGTCATGGAAATTAGTCCAAGAAAACATGATTCATATTCTAATGACTCCAACCATTACTTTTCCTCTTTTTTTTTGGTAAATGTTAGATTTTATAGAAGTAAGAGCTTTATGCATACCACCACTAAGCAAATTAATACAATAATTTATCTACACATCAAGGAGACGAAAACAAAATGAGATAATAAAAGATAGTCCAGACAGAATCTGACAACAATCTACGATCCAAAGAGCATATTATAGCATAAACAAAACTCAATAGAGAACCCAAAAACCAGTAACTTGCATAAGATTTCGCAGAAGATAAGAGTAGCCCGTAGAAGAAGAAGAACTCCCAACAAAATAAATAAAATCCACTAAGGATCATTGGGCGATAGAGTCATCCTCCATGAGTTTCCATTGTTCCCATTGTCCATGTTTGATTGGTGCAGTTGGTTGAGGGGTAAAGTCTCTAGCAAGTCCTGTGTTTTGGGTTCCTACATGATTGACAGCATTGGAATTCTCTTAAGCATTATGAACCAAGTTTCAATTCTGCTACATGTGTTGGAAGCTGCCCAAGTTAGAAGAAGCAACTGCACCCTATGTAGTTATCAAATTATTTGTCCAAAAAATAGTTAGAGACATAATATGGTGAGATATTGAGGAAATATCTCTCCTTTTATTGCAAGAAATGACGTCATTTTGATATAACTAGAAATGCCAAATAGTAACTAGGGCAAGAGTATTCCAGTCCAATTTATTGACGTTGAATTTAAAGAAAGGCTTCAGAGAAAAGGTTTAAAGTAAACTTATAAGAGACAAATGATTATTAGCATTGTGAAGGTAATAATTTCAAATTGAATTTGAAGTATGCAATGAAAAAATAGGTGAGAAACTAATTATGCGTAAAAACCACAAATTTTGCATAAGATCGAACCTATCCAACCTCTCTTTACCAAGTTGGCCGGTGATAAAATGTTATCCTTGAAGGCAAAGCCAAGCAAAAGTTTTAACCTTTAATAGAGTTGCACATTTCCAAATAATTGATTTAAATACAAATCTTAAACCACCATCATTAATAATATCATAGTAGCTTTTGACAATGAAATCTTTATTTTCAAAGAGCAACCATAAGATATGGTATCTTCCTTAGATGAAAGGAAACTAAGTTTATGATGTTGTTAAGGTGTGGTAGATGGGAAAGAGAATGATTGAGGCTATGATTGAATAAATTCACCCCTCGGTCATAATATACCAATATCATTTTAGTTAGAGATCATTTCTTATTCTTAACAAGGAAGTATAGATTAGGATAGATGAATTTTAGAGGAGTATTATCAATCTATTTGCTTTCCTAGAAGATTATGGAGTTGTCATTATTAATTGAGTAAAAACTAAAATCATTAGCTATCACAAAGCAAGATTTTAACCCCTCTTTATCGTTAGCTATCACAAAGCAAGATTTTAACTCCTCCTAAAGAGGGGATGCATCCCTAAAAGTAAAGTTTAGGATTGTCCCAACCTCATTGTGGCGAAAGTACCTACTCCTTAGAAGATAACACCATTTAAGGTTTCCTTTATTCATTAAAAGTTTCCAAAGGAGTTTGTATTTTAGTGCAATATTAAAACTCCAGATATTTATAATCTCACTATCATGTTGCTTTTTCTTGCAAATGTTTTGCCATTTGAAAAAATAATACCCCCTTCTATTCGATGAATATGAGTTTCAAAGAAAATGCCTATGAATTTTATCAATTTCTTTTTCAATCTTGACAGGAAAGTAAAGAACAGATAAATAGTAAGTCAGGATGGCAGATAACACTAAGTTTAGTAATGTGATACGACCCCTAATAGAGAGATGTCTACTCTTTCAGGTACCCAGTCCGGCATTAAGTTTGTCTAGAATTATCGTCCAATAATTGTATGAGAAATTTTTGAAATTAAGGGAAATCTCAAGATATGTTATGGGAAGGGAGATTTGTACAATGCCCATTATAAAGCTATATCGCTCAAACAATACATCTAAAATACCAATCCTAGTGAGAGACGATTTATGGAAATTTATTTTCAACTCAGAGTAAGCTTGAAAACAACAGAGTATCTTGAGGTTAATAAGACACTCATCAAATGGAGTTAAGAAAAGTAAGGTATCATCGGTATATTGAATATTTAGCACATGCATCCCATTGTTAGGAAATGTAATCCCACTTGTTAAGTTGTTTTCTTTTCCTGGACAAAGCATCCTGTTAAGAATATAAGTTATTAGTATAAATAAAAGAGGAGATAAAGGGTCCCATTGCCTAAGGGCATTAGAGGCACTAAAATAACCTTTACGAGTTCCATTTATCAAAATAGAGAATATAGCTGTGTAAATACACATTCTAATCCAAGAGATCTATTTACTGTTAAAACCAAAACCAATTAAGGTATTCAATAAAAAGTCCCAATTTACATTGTCGAAGGCTTTCTCGAAATCCAACTTAATCTTGACACCTTACATATGGGAAGAGTGAAGAAGATGAAGGGTCTCTTGTGTAACAATAAACAGTCACTTATATTGCGACCTTGTAAGAAGACACTTTGTAAGTCATCTATCACAAAATTAAGAATAGAGCTTAGTCTAAATGCTAAGTATTATGATATTATTTTATTACTATTGTTAAGCAAGGTTATAGGACAGTAGTGTTGGACTTTCTTTACACTAAGCTTTCTTGGAATGAGAATAATGAAGATATGATTGATATATTTAAGAGCTTCTATATCCTCAAATTGATGGAGAAATTGGAACATCTCTAGAAGATCTCCCATTATTTGGTTTCAAAAATGCTAATAAAAACATAAAGAGAAATCATCTAGATCTGGAGATTTTTCTCAAAGTAAGGTAAAGACACTATTTCTAATATCTTCCTTCAAAAACATACCTTCATTACTTTTCCTTTGCTACATTGTCACACCTTGTGTACATTAGACCCCTTAATTTTTCTTCGACACATTAATTGGTCTGTGTACTTTGGCTTTATTTGCATTGAAGGCATTGCAATTCCAACACGATTGAAAATGGGATTGAAATTCTAAATCTAAAATTTGTAATTTAGGTGTTTTGTTTTAAATTTGGAATTTAAAATTTAGTGTTTAATTATAAGTATTTTAGAGAAAAAAAAATAAACAAACTCGCTTTCAACCCTCAATTCCATTGGTTAAACTTCTTCGTTTAACCATCTAAAAAAAACCAAATAATGGAATCAAAAGAAATTCCTCCTAACTTTTATACTAACTTCTACAAATTCTCTTAAACTATAAACACAATAGATAAAATTCATTGTTAGAGCTATTTATTCATGCAATAAGAAACCTAACATTATTTTCTTCTTCTTGTAACACTCTTAAAATTCATTTTGTGATTATTTATATTTTATGAATTTTATTCTTAGATGGGTGTTACTGTTCCGAGGTCCATTGTGTGGTTTTGTGCTTTTAAGCTTGGATCTCGTAGGCTGGCTTCTAACTACGTGTCCTTGTGCACTGTGGCACTGTGCTTGTAGGGCTCGGGTGTGGATCCATGTGGGGCCCAAGTGTGGGGTCCGCATAGGGCCCACTTTCATGGGCCATTGGTTGAGGCTGAAAGTTGGCCTCGTGGTTGTGGCTCGTGGTTGGGTGTGTGCGGTGGCTGGCGAGGCTGGTAGTTGAGGGAGTGTTAGTGTGCGCATGACTGACTGGTTGCTTGCACACGACCACCTACTCCATCTACGAGGCTTTTTAAGCCGGAGGCCTCAACCATGCACAACCCAAGTCTCCTTTCCTCCCTGCGCATTCTCTCCATCCCGAGCATGCCATATTTGTCTTCTTCTTTCACTCATTCTCTCTCTCTCCACTCACTCCCTCCGGTCTCACTCTCTCATTCTCCCTCCCCTGTTTCTCTCCTCCCTACGACCTCTTCTCTGTTTGGTGTGCTCGAGGGCCAGCGATGGTGTGCGGCGGCTTGTGGTGGTGCGTGGAGCTCGAGTGAAGCACTCCTGTGGTCGTGGTTGCGTCGAAGTTCGTCGGGGGCGGCCAGAGATCGCCGGAGCGCATCCTTAGGTACGCATCTCCACTCCTTGTAATAGGAGCATGAAAATGCTAGAAATTGATAGGGTTACATGAAATCTAGGTAAATTTACATTCCTAAAATTTATTGTGATTTTATGAGAATTTATGGTGGATTTATGGACATTTATGCCCGTGGTTGCATTTTAGGTCATTTTAACCATTCTGCCTTTGTAATTTTATATCTTGATGCATGGTGAATGGATTTTAGTTTTGTTTGTTGGGATTTGGAGTAGACTCGAGGGTCTACATCTTATGTTTTATGCAAGATTT
>JAMKQA010043629.1:0-11582 GCA_024699735.1 Posidonia australis | reverse complement strand
CATTCGTTGGCAAAGGTAACAGCCGGAAGATGGAAGGTCAACAGTCGCAGTCTGGAAACGGCTGGGCGCCTGCTTGGTGTGCCACCTTGGTGCGCCACTTAGGTGCGCCACCTTGGTGCGCCACATTGGTGCGCCACCTTGGTGCGCCCACCCAGCTCACAAACCTCTGATTGGGGCTCTGGCTTGCTAATAGGTTTGGGACTTGGTTTAAGGGTTGATCACATCCAAAGCAACATACGGATACTCATCTCTGGGTTACCTCAAAATCGGGGTGTCTACACCCTTAAAAACAAAAACCTAAAAAAACCCAAATCAAAAGCCCAATTGCTAAGCCCAAATCTTGCCCCCAACACCCATATTCCTCTTCAATCACAAACTTAGGAAAGTAAAAAATAATTCCGGCCAGCCCCCTCACTGCTAGTGATAGCTTGAGTTCTCTGACAAGATCTCTGGCGAGATCTTGAGATCTCCGGAGCATATCTCCTCCTCCCATGATCTCCAGTCGCTCTCCTCCAGCTCACGTGAGCATCGAACGACGCCTAACCACTGATGCGGAGGATCGATGGTTGGGGAAGGCTTCATCGGCGTTTAAAATGACTCACTGCCGACAAACATGGCTCGACTCTTCCAGCACTCTTAAACCCACAGAGGAACCCCCCTTTTCAAACCAGAGAACCTAGCAAACTCCTCCACCTTCAAAGCACTTCCCTAAAGCCTTTTTGCAGCCCCAGAGAACGCCTAGACCTCCGCCACCAGAGCATCCACCGGAGCGTCGTCGTTGACCAGCCTCGTTGGGAGAGACAATGGCCATCCCCAGGTATTTTTCCTCCCGTTGTTAGTTTTAATCATGTGCCTTTTGGTCTAGAGAGCTCTCCTTAGCCATTTGGTTGTGTTTTGCCGGAGTTGGCAAGCCTAGCATGCTAGAGTGGGCAGGCCCAGCACGCCGTCGTCTCCATCTTTGGTGTTGGGTTTACCACGACCGACAAGGCCAATAGCCTCCTAGGTCTAGGTGAGGTCCCATGGGCCACTCCTTACTCTTTTTCCTCCTCCTCCCTGAGCTTCCATCACTCAGGAGGACTCTAGTTGGCCTCCTATGGTCGAAGTCCTCGCCGCTACCCCTACAACCGCTGACCACCGTCGTCGAAGCCCCCTATGCCCTCTGGACACTCCCGTCACTCACGACCACCTCTGGAAGACCTGCCTCGCTGCCAAGAACCTATTCACGCAGCCCTATCGCCATTCCAGAGCCTAGAGCCCCGCCCCTACCTCCGCTGTGGTCGCCTCCGACAAAGGGGATGGGTGGAACCCCCCAGACATCCCTAGCCTCGTTGATGCCTCTAGGAGCCTCCTCGCATTGCCCCAATGCTCCTCCGACCTTCACCTGTGCCTTTCTGTCACTGAAGTGCCACTGCCATCTCGTCGTCATCTTCCCTAGTGTTGACAGGCCACATCGCCGAAGTCAGAGGTGGGGGGAGAGCCTTAAGCCGCTCCAGTGTTGTCCACCTAGCCGGAGACCTTCGGTTGACCTCCCTCCAGCCTCTTGGACCATTGCCGGAGATCCTTCACCACTGCAACACGGTTGGTCATCTATTGAAGTACGCGCTGGAGTAAGGACATCGGCGATCTGTCAGTGAACTTCGAAGAAGGTAGGTTTAGTGTTAGGTCCTTTAGTTTCAGATTTTTCACAGTTAGGTCCTTAAATCTTTACTTTTAGGTCCTATTTTTTTGTGTTTAAGGTCCTGTAGTTTTAAATAACTTTTATTTCTTTTATTATTTCTATAAAAATTGTACATGGTTCCCTACATGTTTTATTTTCTTCATAACTAGTGCATTAGTATTTATTTTATCACACTTAAGTCCCTAAGATCATATTTTCCTTGCAACTATGTCCTAAACATTTGCATCATGCCCTCAATGCTTTGTTAAAAAGAATTTTCTTTGTAAAATTTGTGTTTTGAACCCTAAAAGACTTCATAATCACACTGATCATCATAAAAGTCTAGTTTTCATCACATTTAAGCCCTAGAATTTTGCATGTAAGCCCCTGAATTCATATCATACAGTTTTGAGTATAGGAAATTTGCATCTAGACCATTATATTAATTTTAAATTCATCATTTAGGATTTTAATTGTTTTCACACCCATTTTTGACAATTTTTCACTTCTTTTATTTATAATTTTGCACTTAAATATAGTTTTCATTTAAAAATCATGTTTTCATTGTAAAATAATCTTTGATTTTATATTTTGGTCACATTTGCACTTTATGTGTGAATTTTGTACATTAGATTCTGACTTCTTAAGAAATTATCAAGATACAAATTTCACACATCTCACACCATAGTGCCACATTTTCATTTAATCTATCATCTGCACACTAAGATAAAAGTCATTGAATATACTTTAATTAGGATTTCTCCTTTTTCGTAAATTTTGCATTTTAGTCCTTGATCTTGCCCTTTAACATGTTTACATTATTTTCTTGTATTTAAAACCTTGTCCCTTTCATGTTACCTTGTAAACAACATTTTTCTGACATTTTGCATATAATAGACCATGCGTCATGCACTCGTATATATTCATCATACTTAGTCATGTGAAATTACCCAATTGCTCTCGTGCCATCATTTCATGCACATGCATGTTATTTTTTGCACTAAGTCATGCATAATCTCTGCATAAATCATCCCTTAGCATTTTCTACACATTTAGGTGTATTTTCATATATTTTACATATTTTTTCAATGCACTTGCACATCAATCCATCCTTTTTGAGTAAGCTTGCATCCTATGTATTTTCCCGTGGATTTTTCCTCATTTCGTTTTCGGATTCATTTGCTTGACATAAGATTTGATTTCCTTTAGTCCACATTTTGTATTTTTTCATTTTGATTTGGATTTCATTACCCAAGAGCATACACTAACTGACCTAAAGGTCCACATTGGCGCAATTGCGGATAATTTTCCTCTTTTGATTTTTATGACATTTTTCATGATTCTGATGATTTGGGTTGATCCCAATTTTTATCCTTTTGATATCAATATGGTTTTCCAAAACATGTTTTTCAAAAACATCTTCATTTTATGTGATTTTCTTCGCATGTCACCATTTGGTAATTTTACGCGGACTTCTTTGCAATTTTCCCATTTTGGTTTCCGTGATGTTTTCTATGATTCTGATAATTTGGGTCGATCTCATTTTTTATTCTCTTGATGTTGGTCTGTTTTTCCAAACCATTATCTCCAGAAACATCATCATTTCATGTGATTTTCTTTGTCGCTTTATATTTTGTTATTCCATCATTTCGTGTGGTTTTCTTCATAATTTTTGCATGCATCTTGCACATCCATCTAGTCATGGCTAGGCATTCATATTAGCATGATTAGAGCACAACCTAGGCTTAACAAGCATTCATTCAACCTTTAACAAGCGAATCAGACTAGAAAGATCGAATTTATCGGGTGCATGGGGGTGCCTAATACCTTCCCCGTACATAACAAGAATCCTTACCCATCTTCTGGTTTGTAGACATCTGGCCTTCACATTTACATTTCATGCATTCTTCTTTTTGTGGCTTGTTTACGGTTTTCCTCGTCTTTCCCTTAAAAGAAGAAGTGGCGATTCTATTTTTTTTTGTTTTATCTTATCTTGCGCCTTCACCATCCTAGTATGGTTGTGGTCTCCTCCCTCTAGTGCGACTTTATGTTGGATTCCTGGATGGGCATGGTTACAAAAGCAATATAGTCCTTTGATTAACTCATAAGTACTTATTGGATATACAAACCGAATAAGTTTTTCTTTACATCCATAAAAGCTACAAAAATTACAGTTTAACAAAAAGCTAGCTTTTCTCAATAAATTGCGTAAGAAAAAGCGTTTCTAAACACAGCCTAAGAAAGGTTCAGTCAAAAAAGTCTTGAATAAATTCAATTGTAACTTCTCTAGTCTTTTTAAGCTCCCAATGGACCGTACTTCGAATTGTGATCTTCTTCAATCTCAACTGGACTCATTTGTAGATATTGTTGGAAGCATTAACCTTAATAATGAGGATGATTTATTAACTTGGTTGCCTATTGCGGATAAGTCCTTTTCTGTTAAGACTTGTTACAATAGTTTGAATGATGGTGGACTTAGAACTCCTTTTCTAAAAAATATCTGGAATTGCAGGATTCCATTGAAGATTAAAAATTTTCTCTTCTTGGTTAGCAAGGATAAAATTCTTTATGGAGTTAATCTTGAAAAATGTGGGTGGGTTGGACCTATTTCATGTCCTACATGTTGTCATTTAACGGAAAACACTTCCCATGTTCTTGTGAAATGCCCTTTTGCTGTGAATGTATGGAAGTTTTTCACGAATAATTTTTCTTGTATTATGAATGCTAGCATAGTAGACATTTTGTCATTGTTTCTGCATGTGAAGTATTTTATAAATAAGAAGGTTTGGAATTTAATTGTTCCAACCGTATGGTCGTTATGGTTAAAGAGAAATAATAGAATCTTTAGAAATAAATTTAGAACTCTTTCGATAATTTTGTCTAATATTATTGCACTTATGAGAACTTGGTCAGATATTCTAAGTGTAGGAAATGAAAGTGAGGACTTGTCCCAGGCAATTGAGCAAATGCAACAGGATTGGGATCAAGGCCAAGACCAACTTGTAGCCCAAACTATTGTATCATCCATTGAGCTTTTAGTTCAATCACTTACTTTGCTAGTCAATAACCAGACCCAGGCTCCTGATAATGCCTCGACGTCCTATGATCCTCTGCATACGGGGGCTCAGCAACGAAACTTAATTTGGTGATTGATAATTATGTTAGGGCTCTATTTTGGACTTGAATTTTTTTTTTTGATTGAGCCTGTATTTTTTTTTTATCATTTGCTCTGTTGATATCTAGGACAGGTCATTTTGGACATCGTTACTTTCACTGGCACTCATAACCATATGTTTTATCACTATGTTTAACTTCTACCGTTTAAAAAAAGAAAAAACTACACAACAGGGATTGGTCTCCATAGGAGAGGCTCGATCTTTTCCAAGTGCCATGCATCCGGATCGCCATCAACATCCTTCACGCCATGAAACACAATATGTGCCACTGGCCGACGTGGATGACGGCGCCGTTCTTTCTGCACTGAAGGCTTGCGACCACCACAATCGCTCTTCGATTCTTCTTCCACAACTACAGCAGGCTGCTCGTGGACAGCTACTACTTCTTCCGCCCGTGATTCCTGATTAGGGATAACAACTGCATGTCCTGTCGGTTGCTGCAGCTGCTGGACCTGGCACTGCTGTTCCTGACCCTCATGATCACCGTGGCCTTTTCTAACTCCTTCAAGTCCTTGATCTCTATGTGGCACGGATTGGACGGCAGTAGTAGGTTGGGCAAGTGCAGGACGACATGCTACTGCTGGCTGCTGGTTGTGTGATGTTGTAGGATCATAATGTCTAGCCCCCATCTGCATGTTGGCTTCACCATAGGGAGGAACAGCCATGCCTGGGCCTGTGTTGCCAAATCCGGCATTGTAAGGATTCCACTCCGGTCTAGCCCCCATCTGCATGTCGGCCTCACCATATGGAGGAACAGTAACGCCCGGGCCTGCGTTGACAAATCCGGCATTGTAAGGATTCCACTCCGGTCTAGGCCCCATCTGCATGTTGGCTTCATCATAGGGAGGAATAGTCACGTCTGGGCCTGTGTTGCCAAATCCGGCATTGTAGGGATTCCACTCGGGTATAGGCCCCATCTGCATGTTGGCTTCGCCATAGGGAGGAACAGTCACGCCTGGGCCTGCGTTACCAAATCCGGCGTTGTAAGGATTCCACCCCGTTGGAGGGGGGTAGTAGAGATTCTGCCATTGATATGGATCGTAGTTCAGTTGAGGTGCCATTGGTATAGCATAAGGATTTGTATATCCAACCGGTGGAAATGAGAGAGCTTGCAGTAGTGGAGACACGCATCTTCCGATCCGATGCATGTGTTGAGGAGGTGATGGCAAGAGATAGTGCAGAGAACGATCAAATAATGATTGCACAATATTCTGATGACAATTGTTACATAGGAATGGTCGGAAGGACATGACGTGCCAGCGCTGCTGCTGCTGCTGCACCGGACCAATATCAATTCAGTAAATCATCACCATCAGTTGGGATTGAAGAAGTAAAAACATCACAGATATCATCAATCAGTATTATAGAGATATCTACGTGTATGCATGATTCAATTATTTTTCCTTTTTTATAAACCCGTACAAAAGATGGATGCAAAGTAGAACAACAAGCAAAGAGTAGCAGATCTTTCTTGTTTTATGTTCAAGCCAGAGTCACATTTCATATACCAAGAAACCTCATGTTCCAAACCTCTAGCATCATAGTATATACCCATGAAAGCTGGATGACACTCGCCTTTGGAACAAGCAATAATACAGCAAATTTATGTTGAACATATACTTGCTTGCGGAATGAGAAAAAGTTACAACCTGTTGCATATCTCATCATCGATAGTTATTCATCATTCTACTCGCACAGCAGATATATAGGAGATGTGATTCATAACGACAATTAATCTATAACTGCTCATGCAACTTAGGTCCGTTCATGTAATTTAGTCATGTCAGAAAACCCACGCACCCTCTTGAAATCGTGGGAATACCCAAAGTATCTAGATTTCTCAGCTCGACTATTCAATAATAAAGAATCTCCCATTTTCATCACAGCTAGATCTTTGATCACGCTGTATACCTCTCTTATTCACTGATTATGGACGTGCGATAGAAACCAAATTAAGAAATAAAGATTATCCGCCATAGCCCATTTTCTTGATTTTGGTCATATACCTACATATATCAACGAAACTCCGCTAACTCTAGTGGAATTAAGCTCGTTCTTTCATATCAGATTATCCAATAACACTAAAGAGCTGATTGACCTGAAACAAAGAGTTCTTCTGATAATTTCACGTACTGAATCCAATGCAGGGATTCTTTTTAGGAATCGACAAAGCAAATGAAGGGTCTACTTCAAGAAACAGAATAAATTTTGATGGAGGTAGTTCTTTCAACCTAGATAATCAAGTAAACTACTTAACATCGTGCAGATTGGACATGGCTGGAGGAGTTCTTGAGATAAATGCACATACTGAGTCCACTGCATATATGCGTTCTTCTGAGGATTCAAGACGGAAAAAATTTCGTTAGATGGAAAAGGAGGACAGAATTACGTACCGGTCCTTCACCACGATGGAATGCTTGTGAGCGTCTTTGGTTGGGACGAGACATTGGAAGGAGGAGATCAGAGCGAATGGTGGAGGCAAAGAGAATAGAGGAGAGGAGAAATAGCCTGAGATATTGGATTTTGAAATAGAGGCGGTAGGATAGAAATCGCCTGAGACTTACACTTGTAAGATATTTATGTTGGTTGCTTCTCCACTTCCCTGATTTAATGTAACGGTGAAAATAAGATAGGGACCATGGCGATATAAGACTTTGAGGAATGGTTGTAGATGAAGGCTTTCATGTGGATCTTTCTAGCCTGCAACATGCATCATCCAATGGTTGTGCTGAAACGGTTTCAAATTTGATGTATAATTTACTCACGACACTGTGTTTTCCTTTAGGTGTTGGGTCAACATTTCATGAGGCTAGCATGCAACAATTGAGATAGTTTATTACGAGCAAGATAACCCACGTGACATACAAAAGCATTTAGTTAGATTAAATAAAGAGAAAATACAAAAATATGTACATATGTGATATTAAAAAGTTTGTATGGTATAGGAAAAGCATTTAATTAGATTAAAAAATAGAATAAACTAAAAACAAAGAGAAAAAAGATTCTACTCGCTTATTGTTTTTAGCAGGTATCTTTTATTTTTCTCATCTAAACAAATAGTATATTGTAGATAATTAATTTTATGAAGTCAAAAAGGAAAAAAATATTTTAAGAAACCATATGAATAGGAAACCAAAAGTTAGTTGTTTATATGAATCAACAAAATTAATATATAATTACAAATAAAATAGATAGACACCACATAATGAGATTAAAATTAAATAGTACCATATAAATGGAATGAATGAACCTTCATAATGAGATAGAAATTTAAATAGTTGTTGGAATAAATGGACCCCACATAATGGAATTAAAGAATCCTCCCACCACCTCTGGGAGCGGTCAAGTTGGTCCTCCAGGCCGGAAGCCTCCCGTGGAGGCTCGTCGGAGGAGGATTATTGCTGACACTAGTGATGGAGGAGGGAGAAGAGTTTGCTGCTTTCCGTAGGTTTTGAGGCACTTGCATCCCATCCTAGTGATCTTCCCAAGCTTCCAGACAGGCTATGGATGGGGTGCACTGCCTTCCAGAGAGGAAGCTATGAAGGAGGCAGACCTGGCCGTGCCCTGTTTCATGTGCGCGTCGCGGGTGCACGCACCACATGTGCGTGTGGACCAGGGTATGGATAAGGTCGGTTCTCACAAAGCCAAGGCCCCTTACCCTATTATAGGCCGTTAACACATGTTTTATTGCTTTTGTTGTGTTTTTGTTCTCTGGTTAGCTCGGATTTCTCGTTGATGATGTGGATTTTTGTTTAGCCTTTGAGTTTCCTTGACTTGATACTTGCATGAACTTTTAGTGTGTTTATTCCTCCCTGCACCATGTTGGCCATTTCCTAGTAGTACCCTTGCGCGGTGAGTGTGGCCATGATGGCAAACAGTCATGGCATCTCGGGGAACGCGCGTCTGGGCTGCGCGAGTGATGTGCGCGTGGCACATGCGTGGGTCACCCAGGGACATGCTCCGATCCAACCTAGTCAATGGTCCCACCAAGCTTCCATCTTGTGTTTTACTTGTTGTTTCCCAATCCGATTATGCTTGCTTTGTAGTTTAAATTTCATTTCCTTAACCATATGATTTACATTCCTTGCATCATCCATATACCCCATTAACTGGCATCAAGTGCCTACATTTCCCATGCACACGAGTGAGATAACGAGAAAGATCGACTTGTCGGACGTGCGGGGGTGCTTAACATCTTCCCCAAACGTAATAGGAGTCCTTACCCTTTCTCTGGTTCGCAATGATCCGTGTGTCAGATCCATTTGGAGTGAGTCTTCCTTTTTTGCATTCGATTTCATTTTTTGATCTTTCGATACGGTTTTCCTCGTCTTTCCGTTTTAAATAGACTAAGTGGTGACTCTATGTTTTCATTTTCGCTCATTTTTCGGTGTTTTCAAGTCATCTCTTTTTCCCCCTCGGAACCACTAGACTTACCGTGGCCCTACCGACTCCCACATTGTCTCGATCGCGTCGGGCAGCGCGGTTTCCCTTTCACCAGCATGGTCACAGGAACTGATGACTCTACTAGGGAAAAGACAGACTCTGGCTTTCGTGTTTGGTTCTTTCTTGCTTGCATGTTTCTTCTTGTATGCACTTGATACGTATGCCTTATGGATGATGTATGTTTTTCTTTACACCAAGATAATCTTTCCACATCACAACGCACATGCCATGATATATGCTTCATGATGTGTTTGATGTTTTTATCTTTTCACTATCATGATATCACGATACTTACACATGCCATGATCATGCCTTTTTTCTTGTTGTTTGCTTGCTTGTTTGCCTTACTTCTGTGTTTTCTTCTCTTTTTGCATTTGACATGACTAGGAGAATAGAGACGTGTTTGCCTTCCCATCCTGGTTTAAAATAAAATACACTAACTCAGAGAAAAAATTAATAAGGCAAAACTAGAGACCAATTTGAACTCTTTTCCCCTCTAGTTAATAAAAGGCAAGTAAAAGACACAAAAGCATATTGCATGATTGAATCATATAGGAGCATGCATTTCTCTCCTCTGAGTCTACCTACAGTTTGCGAAGGCCAGTTCCAGTTCTCTTATCCTATAGCTTTGGTGTGAAATTTGATGTCGGATTGTACCCCCTTGTTTGGGGTCGCGTCAGTGTTAATAGAGGGTACAACCCATGCTTTGCCAAGGTCGAGGCTCCCAATGCACCATCGTTCCACAGCTTTGGCATGTGATGGAACCTTACTTTTTTGCCTTGAGTCGGAGACCCGTACTCCCCGAGAGCATCTGAAGTAAACAGCCTCCTAGGAAACACTTAGATGGTGAGAGAGTGCATACTAGTTGCATCCATGTGCATGTGTGCCATTCATACCACTTAATTAACATTACATTGCTCATCTTCAGGTTTTGATACCTGCTCATGTCTCTTTTTACAACAGGTTTGCGCACCAATCCTTTGACCTGAGCTCGAGCGCCCCCTTTTAGTTTCTTTATTGTGTGACACCTATTCTCAGTCTTCCCCGAGCTTTGTCGCTTTCTATGATAGCTCATCATAGGTTCCATCCCTCCTTCAGCTACCATAGCACTCGCTCACATTCCGCCATGGCCCAGCGCGTCAACGATCTCTTTCTGCTATCACCTCCGAGGGTATCGCCGCTTCGGCCCCCTCGTCCCTTTTCCTGACTTCCTTAGCTGCCTCCTCCCCTCATGTCAGTCTCTTCCAGGCCCATGGGGCATCCGCTCCTTTTGTGTCGGGACACTGGCAGACCTTGTCCGGTCTAAAGCCCATCACCGAGTCGGTTACGGTGGCCACCACCCGAGCTCCGGAGCTACTAGTGTCTCTCCCTCTGTAGGGCCCATCTGCTTTGACTACCTAGTCGGCTACGGTAGCCTCTTTGGTAGGATCTGTCCCACCAGGACAGTGTGCTTCCCTCCTACCTTCTTTTGTGTCAACTCCGCTGACAATCCCGTCCATCGGTACTACTACCGATGGGAGCCCAGCTGTGTAGGCCCAGTATTTCTTGGCTCTCGCCCAGAAGTGTAGGGCATGGCGCTCTCGCTGGACTCCTCCTTGCTCCCAGCTTCTCCTCCCCTTGAGATCTCGCCACCCTCGGCTTTGGTGCTCCACTCTGCACCCACTGCACCTCCTCGGCCATTGCCCTAGCTCCTCGCCAATCAGGCGATGGGGGTGTTGATTAGGGGTGCAAACGGATATGGTATATCCGTAAAAAATCCGTATCCATATCCGTTTCTGGGCGGATACAGATACGGATACGGATATGAATTTTTCAATTTGAACGGATACGGATACGGATATGTAGTTTGAAATTTCAACAGATACAGATACGAATACGGATATCCGTATTAATATTATAATATATAAATTTAATTATTTATTTTTATATATGCCGTATTTATTTTTATAACTTATAACATAAGTCAGTAACAAAAAACAGTAAAACACTCGATCTTCCTCCCCCCAGTCTTCCGCAGTTCCGCCCGCCTCTCTTCCACGAAAAAAGCCCTAGCCCCTCTTCCCCGCCGATCGCCGATCTCTTCCTCCCTCTTCCGCTGATCGCCGGACGCCGATCCCGTTCCGCCCTCTTCCGCCACTCGAAGTCGATCCCAAACCCCCGCACTTCCGCCAAACCAGTCGACGTCGACGTCGACAGCCCACACCCCTCTCTTCCGACAGTCCACGACGACGACAGGCCCTCCCTCGCCACGCAGACGGTCGGTCCCTCCTCTCTTCCGCTAGTCCACACTGACTCACTGAGTCACT
>JAMKQA010043628.1:0-13539 GCA_024699735.1 Posidonia australis | reverse complement strand
GGAATTTTTAGGGATTTTAGGATTTTAATTTTAAGTTTTAATCAGAATTTTGTGAGTTAAATGTGATTATTAATTTTGGATTTTAGGGTTTTATTTAATTGATTTGAAATTAGGGTTTTGAGTTTTAATTAGGGTTATTTTGGGATTTCGAGTTAATTAGGGTTTATTTAGGGATTTTGAGTTAATTAGGGTTTATTTAGGGATTTTGAGTTAATTAGGGTTTATTTATTTATTAATTCGGATTTTTGTGTTTATTTGGGTTTTTGGATTAATTAAGGTTTTGAATTTTTATTAATTAAGGTTTTCAATGGATTTTCACTTTAATAGGGTTTTTACTTATTTATTTGGATTTTTAAGTGTTTTAATTTTAATTAAGCTTAAATTAGGGTTCTTGTCTTATTTAATGGATTTTAATTTCTTTTCACATGATTAGGGTTTAAAAATTTGATAAACTAGGGTTTTATTAGATTTTAAGTTGATTTAAGTGGGTTTTAAGTGTATTAGAATGGATTTTGTTTGATTAGGGTTTTTGTTGGATTTTTAAGTGGATTTGATTGGATTTTGTTTGATTAGGGTCTTTATTAGGGTTTTGTGGAATTTTAGGTGGATTTTAGTTGGATTAAGTGTTTTACTTGTTTTTTAGTGGATTTTAAGTTGGATTAAGTGTTTTATTAGTTTTTCAGTGGATTTTAATGGGGTAGTGTTTTACTGAGTCAGGTGGGCTAGTGTGGGTCTGATTGGGACCTGTGTGGACTAGGATTTTGGTTGTCGCGACCAGAGCATCAACCGAAGGAGCCTGCTACCAAAGGAGCTCAAAATTGGGGTGTCTACAGTTGGTACAGTCATTCTTCTTGTGTCCATGCTTCTTACAAAAATGACAGGTAAACTCAATCTACCTCTATTGCTTCTTGGGTGAAACCAATGCAACTTTATTAGACAGTAATTTCCTTTTGCCATTGTCATTAGAAGTGGAGGTCAGATGAGAACTCTTTGCTTATCTTGCTTTAGTCTTTCCTCCTCTAGCACATAATGAGAAATGAGCTCATTAAGAGTCCATTTCTTTTTCTGGTAGTTATAACTAATCTTGAATTAGTTGAATTGTTGAGGAGGAGAGATTAAAAATAAATGCACAAGCAAGTCTTTCGACAGTTCTAACTTAAGTGCTTTTAACTTTGAAGTAATGTTAGACAACTCAAAAATATACTCTCTTATGTTTTCATTTGCCTTGTACCTTATAGAAACCAAATTTGCTATTAGCATACTTGTTTCTGCCTTTTGATTTTTGGCAAATCATATCTCAAAGTTATTGAAAAATTCTTTAGTAGTAGTCTCTTCGAACATACTACTCCAAAAGGTTTCTAGAATGGCACACCTAATGATCATCAGATTTAGCTTATTGGAATGCTCCCACTTTTCATTAGTTTTGTTGTCTTCAGCTGAACTGTCGGACTCTAAAATAGAGGATTGTTCCATCCTTAAGGCTAAATCAAGATCCATGCACCCAAGAACCCATTTCTTTCCAATATTTGAAATTTACACTATTAAACATTGGAATTGAGTTAATGTTGGCACTAATAGAAGCATATGCATTACTAAATAAATACAGAAATAATTAAAATACCATAAGAATAGTTAGTCTAATGAGAATCATATTAATCTTTAAGAATAAAGAAACAAACAAATAAATTCAACTGATAGTAGGACCTATCTCAAGATATCTAGCACAACATCAACATTCAGCCTTTGGGTAGAAATGTCAACTTGTAAGTGGTATTCTTCATTGTAGTAATCAAATTCTGACAATTAGTCTTGTCAAGTAACAAGTCTTCCTTTGTGTTGACTAGTTACCTACATAGTACAATCATATAATCCTCACGTATTTATTACCACAAGTGTACTAGATATTTGGCCAAATAGTAACCCTCCTTTTAGTTGATTACTATCCGCATAATCTCATGTATACTAACATCTTTCTATTTCAAATAGACTAACCTAGGCAAGAGAGCCTACTTTAGTAGAATGTTACTTTGATCAATCTATTCTTAAATAGAAGAAAATTTATTGTTGATCACCAATAATGAATTTATTTGCTACTAAAGGTCAAGGTCTAACTATTATATCTTAAGACATGGAAACTGAAATTCAATTAACTTTAAGTAAAAGTTAATTCTAATATAAACAATATGTTAACCATGCAAAGATATTTTGGAAAAAATGCCAAAGTTCAATGACTAAATAATAAAATTCCCGAAAACTCAGAACTAAACAAAAATTATAAAATTTTGTGAGTTTTCCAGTAAATCATATACATCAAATGATTATCACAAAATAACAGGGGCTACTACGTGATTAGCACAAAATAACTAATTGGGTAGATAAATGGATCTAACTCGGATTCGAATAACCAGAAAAATTGGAATTCCTAACTAGTAGCAAAACCATGCAGCAAGAAGGGAGACAACACTGCTGGAGCATCTAGCGGCCAGACTGCCATCGAAGGGGCACCTCCCAAGTACCTGGCTGGCGTTCTGGCACCCAGGAGGTGCCAGAATGGACTGATTCGACAACAGTCGAAAATTTAGATCAATAAAATGCCATATTTTCATGATTTTGATATACAAAAATACAATATTAGGGTTGTTCATGTACAAAACAAGGGAAAGGAAAAACTAATGATTTTCAACATGATTCTGTCCAGAAACTTAATATCTCATGATGAAATGACAAGATTTGCTATGATACCACTTGTTAAAAATGGATCTAAAAAAACCACAAATTTAATATATTAAAATTTAATTTTTTAGGATCTATTCATGTCATATTCATCACGAATAAAATGTAAAGCAAAAGCATACTTGAATCCATGAAGAAATCCTTGCTCCTCTGTTCAGATCTAGTCTTCCAATTCACCAAGCTCTTCTTGTTCTTACCCTTTCTCAAGATGGGGGTGAGAGAGAAGGAGGCTAAAACTTAAGGTTTGGGAACCTTGACCTCAATATATAGAAAACTATAATAGTGTACATTTCCAATTCGGCCCATCAACAATTGGAAAATTGTCATAATAATCTCTACACATATTAACTTGCATCACTTAATATACTAATTGACTCAACCCAAAAACCGAATAGACCACTATAATGAGCCTAATTAGAAAATATTCTACAATACTTTAATTGATTTTATATTAGCTTATATATAGTGTTGAATTTAACCCAACATCATTAGCTTTGGTATTTTTCTCCTTCATTTTGTCATTAGCAAAAATAGTAAAAGGTACAGCTTCAAAGATAAAAGATATTCAATAAGCATAAAAATTATCAAAGTTCATTGTTATAAGTTATTAAATAAGAATCATCAAAATCATCTTCATAAGGTAAAGGATATTTAAGTAAACATCAAAATCAGCTTTTTAAAGATATTTAATGAGAATTGTCAAAATCATCTTTTATAAGATACCAATTTTTGGATTCAATTATTAGGTCCATAGGCATTAACATTAACTTTTATATGAAAGATATTCAATCAACTTCTTAAGAAAGATGTTCATATATGCTCAAAATCTTTTTATATGTAATGCCCCGTGCACTACACAACAGTATCAATACTACTCAAACAATTAATTAAGCTAAAATAAGCAATTAAATAATTAAAGTAAACTACCCAGACCTATTTGCAGCTAAATGGCTCTAAGATATGCATTAAAACTTGACTACACGCTCAACTATGCACATGGAACAAAACATAAACAAAACACAGGTGAGAGACATCAATGTCACCCAGTACGTACTTCAAAATCAAAATCCGATAAAACCTCAAAGGGACTACTAAAGCAACGAAGAAAAACACCGAAACCGAAAAGCCAACATGCAATTCTGGAAAACCATTTATAAATCATGCCATCCTTTTTTAAACCCCTTTTTATCATTTTCTTTGAAATTCCATGCATTTTTCACAAATCACTTTTCATGCATTTCAAGAGGCAAAATCTTCAACTAGAACTCTGCCAAAACACATTCGTTTTTATATTTCAAATCACTACAAAACCCACGGCTGGAAAGTTAGTTCAAAATCACAAGTCTCAATTCAGCTAGAATTTGACTCAAATTTGGCTCACAAGCCAAATCATAGTTTGATTCTAGCTCAACACCAAACACAATCTCAACAAAACCTATTGTATCACCTTAGCCATGGGTGACTGACCTAGCCACAAGTAGTTGGTGAAGCTCCAACTCCGACCCCATTGCGGTACCATAGTTAACCACCTTGTGTTGGAGTTCAACTGCCCCAACTGCAACCTCACAGTACCACATGGGTAGGCACGGAGAGCATCCTCTAAACATCCTTAGGTGCCTGAGTACCTAGAGACTCCAACCCTAGACCCAACCAACATCGACATTAAGGGTAGCTCGGGTCTACCATACCCTAGGTCCTATAGTGCCACACAGTCATGAGGCTCACTCCATGGACCAAAATAGGCAATCATAGCCTATGGCACGTCCCTAACTATTCAGAGGTCTCACTACCCCTTATTGGTATGGTCGATCAGCCTAAATGTGGTTCCTACAAATCTCGGCAATTCCTTTTAAAGTATATGCATCTCTGTTTAAAAAACCTCTTTCAAAACCATATTAATATCAAAAGTCATTTCCTACTTATTATAAGTATTCATTATCATAGGGAATATCTCATAATCATTTTCCATGCATTTATAAGCATTTAATCACATTTTTATTATCATAAAACCACTAAAACAAGCCATCTACGTTCATTCAAAAATGCAACTCATGTTGACAATTCGTATTGGACACATGCATGGCATTTCCACGCCAAAGACATCTACAACCTAGTTGCACCAAAGGCCCACGCTAGTAGTACTTATCGACCAATCATGCTACAAGTTTTATATAAAACTTAGTAGAACATAGACTGTAGAAAACCCAACTAAAAAAACCTCTGAAAATCCTTCAAAAATCCTCAAAGCATGCATGATACGATATAACACATTGCAATACACATTTTAACATACAGGGCATATAGTTTCATGCATTTTCTCATTCATTCCACCGAAATTCATGATATAACAAGATAATTCTTAGAAAATCTACAAAACCCAGCATAGGCATGGTATGAACCGATTTCTCATGTATTTCATGTTAATTTCCTTCATTTATCAATCCTAGGTATGCTCTCCTACGTATTTCATCAACATAAGGCAAAATTTTCAGAGAGATAACAAAGGGTAGCGTACCAAGTGGAGTTCATTGACGTTTTTCCTTCTTTGGCGAACTTCTAGTGACTTCCGACGAGCTCTCTGGCCTTATTTGCTTCATTGATGACTCGACCTGCACTGGCAACAACTCTCCTCTAGCAAACCTTATTGAATCCCCTCCCTTCCCCTTAAACCACACTTCTCTCTCTCTCTCTCTCTCGTTCTCTGTTTTTCTCCTATTTTATTTTTTTCCCCTCTCCAATGTAGGATGGCTGGACCTTAAAAATGCCCCAAGTCATCCCCCAATCATCTAGGAGTCTTGAGAACACTACAGTCGAGACAAAGCAATGATGTAGGTGCTAGTGGAGTGGCATGGTTGGTGGGACTTGCGAGCACAGGCGTCAGGTGGCATTTTACTACAACTACTATTTTCATGGCTATGCGCTGACCACCCATGCTGGTGACCTCCGTTGGTAATCTGCAACTAGGAGGTTTGCTCAGAACCTGCACCACTGACATGCACTAACTTTACTCATCTACTAGGTTTACCTGGCCTATTTTAAATAGAGATGAGAAGAGACCACAAACAAATCTAAGAAAATGAACTTGCATTCATCACAATCACTAATTACATCAAGTCTAGCTTCTCCAAATTACACAACAAGCCTCAATTACTAGATACATTAGTTTTGGATTTGTAGATACACACTTTGGTTGGCCATGGATGTTACATCCTACCCCTTAAAAGAATTTCGTCCTAAAAGTTGCTTCTAATAAAACAAATGGGGGTACTGTGTCCGTACATTAGTCTCACGCTCCCAGGTAGCCTCTATGTCGTGATGCTGCAACCAAACTAGTACAATAGGGATTACTTTATTACTAAGAACTTGTTCCTTTCTATCAAGTATTTGAACAGCGTCCTCCACCATAGACAGGTCCTCCTACAATTCTTCTGGCTGAACTAGGATTACCTGTGAGGCATCGGCCAAATACTTTCTCAACATCGACACGTGGAACACACTGTGCACGCTCGACAGATCTGGAGGTAAATCCAGCTTATAGTTGACTTCCTCGACTCTTTTGGAAATCTTATAGGGTCCATTGTAGTGAGGACTCAGATTTCCCTACTTTCCAAATCTCACCACTACTTTAGTAGGTGACACTTTTAGGAATATGATGTTTCATACCTCGAATTCCAAAGGTCTCCTCCTCCAATCTATGTAGCTCTTTTGCTTGTCTGAGCAGCTGCAAGCCTCTTCCTGATCAAGTCTACTTTATCAGCATACTATTGCACAATCTTTGGACCCACGAGCTGTAGTTCGCCTACTTTGTTCCAACATGTAGGTGTCTTATAGGCTCTCCCACTAAAAGTCTCATACATTGTCATTTCGATGCTAGTGTGATAGCTGTTGTTGTAGGCGAATTCAATGAGTGGAAGATGATCTTCCTAGCTTCCCCTAAAGTCCAAAGTGTAGGCCCACAATATATCTTCCAATGTCTAAATAGTTCTCTCTATCTACCCGTCTGTTTGAGGATGGAAAGCTTTGCTGAAATTCAACACTATGCCAAATGCTTCTTGCAACACTCCCAAGAGCCTCGAGGTAAATCGAGTGTCTCTGTTAGACACAATAAACATTGAAACACCATCCAGTTGGACTATCTTAGTCACGTACAACTCTGCCAACTATGAAAGTGGGAGATTCATTCGGATGGGTAGGAAATGTACTGACTTTGTTAGTTGATTGATGATCACCCAAACTATATCAGTCTTTCTTCTGATTTTGGGTAGTTCTGTCACAAAGTCTATTGATACATGCTCCCACTTCCAGATCAGAATATCAAGAGGTTGCATGGTTCCTTTGGGCTTCTGGTGCTCGATTTTGACCGTTTGGTAAGTTGCACAACATAGCACATGCTCAACAATCTCTTTCTTCATCCTAGGCCACTAGAAATTTCTCTTCAGATCCTTGTACATCTTAGTACTTCCTGGATGAATTGTATATCTAGATCGGTGGACTTTAGTAAGCAATCTTTGCTTAACTTCCTTCACCTAAGGAACATCCATGCATAGGTCATACCTGAGTCTTCCATCCACCCCAACAGAGAAGTGAGGCACCTCTCCTACCTCCAATTTCCTCCAAATTTCTTGCACAAATGGGTCTAGTTGCTGAGTAGCCACAATTACCTCTAACATTCTTGGGTGCATAGATAGATTTGCTACCCAAGCTCTAGCAAGTACTTGGGACTGTCTCCGAGATTTGCACTCAACCAATTCCTCTAGCAGGTGTCATTCCTTGACCATTAGGTTATCCATGGTATGAGTGTGTCTACTTAGGGCATCAGTGACCACATTAGCCTTCCTTGGATGATAGGACAGGTTGAACTCATAGTCCTTGAGGTATTCTACACATTTTCGCTATCTTAAATTCAGATCCCTTTATGTGAAGATATACTTCAAGCTCTAGTGATCAGTGAATACCTCAAACTACTTGCCATACAAATAATGTATCCAAATCTTTAGGGCAAAAACCACTACAGCTATCTCCAGATCATGGGTGGGATAATTTCTCTCGTGGTCCTTCAATTGACGTGAAGCATACACCACCACTTTCCCATACATCATCAATACACACCCCAATCCACTTCCACCTACGTCACTGTACACTGTGAAACTACCACTCCTAGATGTCTTGGATAAACCTTCTGTAATATCTTGCCAAGCCTAAGAAACTCCTGATTTTTGTCACAATTTTGGGCTTGTCGTAGTTGCTGACTGCTTCCACCTTCGTTGGATCCACTTTAATGCCTTCCCCCAAAATGGTGTAACCAAGAAATGTGATCTCTTTCAGCCAAAACTTGTATTTGGTGAACTTTGCATATAGCTGGTGTTGCCTCAGTGTCTTATGCATAGTCCTCAAATGCATTTGATGAGTCTGTATATTAGGGGAGTACACCAACTCATCATCCATGAATACTACTACATATTGGTCTAGGTAGGGCCTAAATACTCTATTCAACATGTCCATAAAAGCAGCTGGTGCATTTGTCAACCCGAATGGCATGACCTAGAACTCATAACGGCTATACAGGGTCTGAAAAGCTGTCTTATGCACATCAAATTCCCAAACTTGAAGTTGGTGATAGTTTGATCTTAAATCCATCTTTGAAAAGATTGAGGCCCTTTACAACTTATCAAAAAAATCATCTATCCTTAGTAGAGGGTATCTATAACCATGTCGGCAACAGTTTTGGGATTGGCGTGAAAGGCCAAATGCACGAGGATCGGCAAAGTTACGGCAAAAACAATACAAATAATGATAAAAATGCAGGAGTCGCCACCTAGTCTATTTAAAAATGGAAGACGAGGAAAACCATTTAAAACATTCAAAATCATGCAATAAAACCAATGGAGAAGAAGGTCATAAACCAGAAAATTGGGCACCCTCATGCGCCCAAAAAATCAGTCTTCTAGTGGATTTCTCATTTACTTATATGGAATGTCGACTTTTCAGCCTTTTCTGTACGCCCGAGGGCGATAGGCAATGCCATGCTAAGTGAGTGGTGTCTTCTGCTAAATAGGAGTGCATGGGATGTGGGATGTATCCTAATGCTCAGAAGGATCACTCGTATCGCGGGTCAAGCATTGATGTAAGGATATTGCATAAATAAGATCAAAAATGTAATAACTTCGAGTGATTTTCATCCTTGCTTTACTGTATGCAAAACATGATCTACCATGTATGAAAAGGGCTGAAAACAGAATAGGGTCTTCCTGATATATCCAGGAAGACAACCAGAGAAAACCAAAAGCAAATCAAAACAAGAAACATGCTAAACATCATGCCAAATGCTACTATGTGCAACACAAAACAGGCTGGTGCGTTTGTGTGGTGCGCCAGACTGGTGCTCCAGTCTGGTGCGCCATCTATGTGCTCTACTGGGGTGCCAGTAAAATGTACCAGGGAAAAGAAATCAGAATGCCATGCAGTGCAATATCATCTAATATGATGGATTCTAGAATATCATGCAATGCAAAGTCCTCGTAAACTCAAAAATACAACTTAAATATTTATGAAAATCCAAGCATGAAAAGATAACATGGATCTTGTGCTCAAAGGCGATATGCCTCACACAAGATCACACCTTTTTTATGCTAAATGAAGACCACAAGAATCAGCCATACTATCTGGATCATGGACTGATGGATAAGGATCTCCATATAGGAGTCCATGGGGCAATCAGCCTACCAGATTTCAGCGATGAGCCAAATATGCAAAGTGCAAAAGTCTTAAAAATAGTATCATCTTAAGCTGAAAACATGCATGCAAAAACATATAATATTAGAGAATCAACACTAGGAAAATCAGAGTAAAAAACATTCGGGAAACCATGCAGATTATGATGCAAACAGGGTGATTTACTCTCTAACCAGACTAGTGCACCAAAATGGTGCGCCAGAATGGTGCTCCGGTAAGGTGCGCCACTCTACTGCGCCACTTTGGTGTGCCAGAGTGGTTCTCCCCTGAAAAGTCTGATTCGGAATCTGGTCCAAATTTCAGAGATCAATGATTTTTTTCGTAACCCAGATCAGTTATACAGATGATAAGAGACTGAAACATGATGAGACACAAACAAATGAAAGTCTTTTATCACTAGTTTCAAATCATGCCAAATCATGGGTTGATGACGACATACATGCTTAGGATTCTAATGAATATGTATGAGTTAATAAGGTCAATAATCTTATGCAAATGGTAAACACATAGAAGGCATATTGGCTGCTAATTTCCTAGCATATGAGTGCATGAATCATGATTCCCTATGTGAAAGAAATAGAGATGAAAGACAAGTTTGTAGCATAAAATCAGATTATCTATGAAGTTCATGACATGCTTTATTCAGTGCAAGAACTAGGATTAAAAGTAAAAGAAGGGAGATGAACTTACCTTGCCCAAGGTGTTCCTTCTTAGAAAACTCAAAATAATACTTCCTTGTTGCTTTGGAGGGGCTAGAGATGCTCTAGAAGGCCAGGATATTCTCAAGAAAACGAGAGAGACTTGCAGGAGTAAGTGGATAGCTTGATCAGGATCAACCAAGTGTGTTAAATAGTTTCCAATGGAGGTCCTTTTATAGAGTTCCACAAGGGTAACTCCCATGGGATGCAGACAGCCTCGCAAACGAAGAGCCTGGCGTAGATTCGCAAGGAATATCCGTTGGTGAGGGTTACAAGTATGAGAGATGGAAAGCCAGCAGTCAGCATCCTGAAAAGTGGCTGTGTGCCAGCTTGGTGCGCCAGGATGGTGCTCCGGATAGGTGCGCCACCTTGGTGCTCCTGCCTGGTGCTCCAGTCAAGTGCTTTACATTGGTGCTCTCCCTAGCTATCAGAATTGCCAATTGGGCCACGGGCTTGCTATGGGCTTGTGGCCGGTTTATGCAATGATCTCTCGCTAGTTAAAAATGTCAAATAGGATTCAAAAGTGGTTGAGCTTCCCGCATCCAAAGCAACATCTGGAGAGTTTACCTATGAGCCACCTCAAAATCGGAGAGTCTACAGTATCTATTCTTTACAGTAATCTGGTTCAACATTTGGTAGTTTATGCAAAGATAGAGCAAACCATCCTTCTTTTTGACTAATAGCATAGGGCCACCCTAGGGCAATACACTTGGTTTGATAAACCCTCTGTCCAATAGCTCCTGCAACTGACTTTTGAGCTCCCTAAGTTTTGCTAGAGCCATCCTATATGGGGTCCTCAAGAAGGAACTAGATCTTGGCACCAGATCAATCAGGAACTCAACCTCCCTATGTTGCGGCATCCCAGACACGTCCTCTAGAAAGACATCTGGGTACTTTCGAGCTATTGGTATGTCCTGTACCCTTAGAGCAGGAGAGGAAAATACCATCACACTGATCAAATATCCCATATAGCCTCTTGACAAGTGGTAGTAGGCTTTGATTGCCAAAATGATCTTTTTCTGTTCTCGCTGTAGACACCTTGATTTTAGGGCAGCTCATTGGTGGGTCTTTCAAAAGGACTTGCTCAAGAAGTGGCGGACCTTAAGTACCTTTCCTAATATCCAAAATCTACTACATGCCCCTGACCAACCCAAGATTATAGCTCTAGATCTCAAAACACAAGCCTTGTAACTCGGTCCATGATTCAAATTATCAAATGCCAAACCTAAACTTCTACCTAGCACACCATCTGGGCGCACAATATTGGCGCATAGTGTTGGCGCACCAGCATGACACACCATGTTGGAGCACCAACTTGGCACATTGCTTTATTTCAGGGCACTATCCGCTGGCTGTCCAACTTCTCAATCCTTTGTAACCCCCACAAGTGAGATGACACTCGTCCCTTCACCCTATTTTTTATTCCCTGATTAGCCTACGTGAGCCCTTTGGATTCCAAGTCTCTTGGAATTCAAGGATTCTACATTTCCACCACTTTTAAAGGGCCATCCAAGCACTTCACTTGGCTCTTCTTGTCATTTCTTACACTCATCTCCTGAGCATTTTAGAGCACTCCCTAATCCCCCATTAGCATCCAACCACATCCAGTGTAACTAGAGTGAGGCCACCGCAAGCCACTATCAGGAAGGATAGCACCAGTAAGCTCCCTATCTCCCTTACTTAATTAGGGTTTGCTTTGCTATTTCACATTGGTTATATGCTTTGAGCTTTGCTATGGTTTGAAATACCTGTGGCTTTGTTAATTGTTTGTGCCGTTAGCTTGTTTTCTAGTGATGGGTCATGGTTTGTGTGAGGCGGTTGGCCACTGAACACGGACTGTGACCCGTCCCCCATGCATTGCACATCTTCTATTTCTCTTTCTCCACCATCTTTCAAGTTGCCTCCGACCTGTATTTCGTGCCTGCAAGCCTTTCCATGGTTGGTCTGACCTATGGTCGCTAGAGTAACCCATGAAGGTAGTGAGAGTTCATGTTTGCATACCCTGTTATTTTCGTTGCCTGAGTACCTTCTCCCTCGCTCCAGCCCTCATCTAGGATGTCCCTAACACTTCCAGAAGCCCACAGTTGGGGTCCATGGTAGTTATAGCCCAAGGAACCCATGAATGGCCATGGTGGTGGGGAGAGTGGGAAAGATGATTTGGATTCAATTTGTTGGTGTGAATGTGTCCCATTGCAACTAGGTTAGCTCACCAGATAGCCATAAGCCCAACCAATGCATGCATTTTGCTTGGCCTCGAGATTATGATCTCAGTCTGAAATAAAGCACCTAGGGTGCACCAGATTGACGCACCAGACTAGAGCACCTTGCTGGCACACCATTCTGGTGCATTAGTCTGGAGCACCAATCTGGCGCACCTCTCTAGCTCTCTTGCTCTAGTTCAATGCTCAGGCAACAGTTTTAGCCTTTGTTTATGAGCTTTGTTTGAATGGCTTTGGTCTTAGTGTTCCTAATTTTATTTTCTGAGTGTCTTGTGTTTGATTTTGCATAATTTCTAGCATCATGCATCCATGTTTGCATTAATGTTACACTTTGTAAAGCGAGAAGCTTTACTACTCATTCCCTTGCAAATCATTGTCGATTCAGGATTTGGGGTAGCATGGGTGAGCATTTGATCCCATCTTCCTAGTTTACTGTTCGTGCACTTCATCAGGCAAAGGCATATCATTAGGCATGGCATTGCATATTGCCCTTGGGCATACAGAAATGGGCATTGGCCATATAAGTAAGCGTACAACCATGAAAGATCGACTTGTCGGGCACATGGGGGTACCTAATACCATCCCTATGCATAACAAGGATCCGTACCCAACTTTCTGGTGCATAGTGACCTTTCTTTTGGCACGAATCATGCATACTTGCATTGTTTTCATCATTTTCTATTATTTTCATACGGTTTTTTTTGTCTCCCGTTTTATGTAGATTAGGTGGCGACTCCATTCCTTAATTTTGTTATTTTTACCCTTTCGCCTTGGTTTTCGTCGTGACTTTGCTTAGTCTTGTGCATTTGGCCTTTCACACCTCGCACAAGTTGTTGCCGACATGGTTACACTCCCAGTCTAGCTCCTTGCACCATACACCACCCCTGACCTGGGCATTCTACTAGAATTCTCCTCTTGGCTCAGTCAATCACGGCTGAGTGCTGTGTTAACTAGTCCATCCCCATGATTATATCATATTCTTGCATGTCCATGACTATCAAACTTGCCTTGAAATCCTAATTTCCCAACTTGACATCGACTGATTATAGATACCTCCATGCAAGGCTGTACTCTCCCAACGGAGTTACTATATCTCAGCAGAAAGCCAATGTTGTAAATATGTCTTGAATTATGTCTTTTTTTTAGGGCTAGTTTGG
>JAMKQA010043627.1:0-16208 GCA_024699735.1 Posidonia australis | reverse complement strand
TTCTAAGGCCATAATTAATGTAGTGTTAGCGAATTTGCATATGGAGGAAGAGTGAGCATGAGAGTTGCAAAGGTAACGACATCCATTGTATCTACACTACCTTTTCGTATTATTTCTAAGGCCATAATTAATGTAGTGTTAGTGAATTTGTATATGGAGGAAGAGTGAGCATGAGAGTTGCAAAGGTAACGACATCCATTGTATCTACATTGCCTTTTCGTATGATTTCTAAGGCCATAATTAATGTAGTGTTAGCGAATTTGCATATGGAGGAAGAGTGAGCATGAGAGTTGCAAAGGTAACGACATCCATTGTATCTACACTACCTTTTCGTATTATTTCTAAGGCCATAATTAATGTAGTGTTAGTGAATTTGTATATGGAGGAAGAGTGAGCATGAGAGTTGCAAAGGTAACGACATCCATTGTATCTACATTGCCTTTTCGTATGATTTCTAAGGCCATAATTAATGTAGTGTTAGCGAATTTGCATATGGAGGAAGAGTGAGCATGAGAGTTGCAAAGGTAACGACATCCATTGTATCTACACTGCCTTTTCGTATGATTTCTAAGGCCATAATTAATGTAGTGTTAGTGAATTTGTATATGGAGGAAGAGTGAGCATGAGAGTTGCAAAGGTAACGACATCCATTGTATCTACACTGCCTTTTTGTATGATTTCTAAGGACATAATTAATGTAGTGTTAGCGAATTTGCATATGGAGGAAGAGTGAGCATGAGAGTTGCAAAGGTAACAACATCCATTGTATCTACACTGCCTTTTCGTATGATTTCTAAGGCCATAATTAGTGTAGTGTCTCATTCTTCTACAGGAATGAGAGAGCGAAGAGATGTGCCATTTGAAATGAAGTATTGTCTAGTTGTCCTTGAGCAACAAGTATCGTTCGAAACAAAGACAAACCTACCTCTTGCTTAGCTATGGCCTTGTCATTAATGCAAGAGAAGAGATTTATCACCCAACACAACAAAATAGTAACCTACTAGATGCCAATAGATCAATCCATATAGCACATGGGTCCCATCAGAATGAGTGACCGTTGATTAGAATAAGGAGAAGTGAGTAAGGATCTATCAAGAACAAGAGGAGGTGGACTGATGTGGAAGAATTTGAAGGGTTGTTGCAAGGTGGGGAGGAGTAGCAATGTCCAAAGGGTAAAAGGGTTGGAACCTCTACTAATAAGAGGTTTGAGTGTCATCATTTTATTAAACAAAAATTACCATAAATTTATGTTGGTCAGAAAAACATATTTTTTATAAGAGAATGCATCATATTAGGATGAATTTTTTGTATTATTGTAATTATATCATATTATAGGTACACTTTAGTATTATTATACTATTTACATGTAAATCATTATGATCACTTAATGAGAAAATTTTGTGATCATCTAAACTAGATTTAGATTCATAAAGATAAATATGCCATTTCAAACAACAAAAATAATGTCAGAAAACTTACATCTAAATTAGATTCAATATTCTATAGATTATACGTTCATAATCTTACAACTAATCTACTTCAACTTACAAGCATAAAATTAAAATTCTACATCTAAAATTTATTCCAAAATCAAATCCAAACGAAAGCATTCCCGAAGAGGGGCATTAGAATAGAAGTTGCACTAGCAGTATCCATGCTGGAGTCAACTTTAATCAACTTTAATGTCCAGTAATTCCCTTCGAGGGAGGATTGCAAGAGCTTCGTCTTATTGTTTAAAGTGCTCACTACAAAGAACTTGTGGTGCAACATTCTTACCAAAGAAGAAAGTCATGGTACTATGCATGTCCTCAATTATAATATTTGTAAGACAGCTTGCATGCTGTTCTCTTGATAGAGAAAGTGTAGGTAGGAGAGTTGAGCGTGTGTTTGGAAAAACTTCAACTTTTAAATCTAAATATAGAAGTTGGTTTTTGATTAGAAGTAGTTATATCTCAATTTTTGAAAATATAAAGGAATTATTTTTCCAAAAGTTTTTGATTCTAAAAAATATTAATAGCATTTGATAGAATTATTAGATCATTGTAGATTCTAATTAGAAACTACATGTTCAAGAATTATTCAAAAAGTTTACTAAATGGGTCCAAAGAGTCTCCTCAGAATCCAAGAGATAGAGATACGAAGACGAAGAAGTTGCACCGTTTGGAGGAGTAAGTATCTGTGAAACAATTAATGCCTTGTATCATTAACCCTGTATATCCATGTGACTCTTGGCGTTCCATCTTCCATGTACCAATGGACGCACCTCTTCGTGTAACATCCATTCTATAAATACACAGGCTGTCAGGTTTGGCAAGATAGGCCAGACACATCAACTTCACTTGGCCATTGTCTATTCTTTTTTCACTTGGGGAGGGTTTGTGTCTTCAGAATCTAAAGGAAACCAAGGGAAAAGAAAGTAATTTCTCTTCGACCACATTTTAAAGTGGTGTTTGTGCTTTCCTAAGGAAATTAAGGAAATGGTTCCTTTGGTTTCCAAAATATAAGACTGGGAGATTTTTTTTCATTGCTCCTATACTTGAATCTTAAAGAAAACGTTCCTACTACTTTTTGTCCTCCTCCTTCTCTTTTAATTATCTTTGCATCCTTCTTCCTTCTCCTTAGTTTTCTCTTCTTCTTCTACATCCTTCTTTCTTCTTTTACGGATTCTAAATGCAAAGCGATGTGACTTCATCAAGTGATGAGTATT
This sequence comes from Posidonia australis, assembly GCA_024699735.1. Lineage (NCBI taxonomy): Eukaryota > Viridiplantae > Streptophyta > Magnoliopsida > Alismatales > Posidoniaceae > Posidonia > Posidonia australis. Next base: position 13,501 of record JAMKQA010043627.1, on the reverse strand, counting down.
CTCCTTCTTTCTTGTATTTTCAATTTAGAAGAAGATTTTTTTTTCCGTTTGTATGCTTTTCGTTGATTATATAGTTGCATTATTTCTATTATTATGTAAAATTTAAAACATTTATGTTCATTTGGATAAATTAAAATTATTTTCCCTTTATTTTTATTGACATGCACAAACACATAACTTTTGTTTTCTGTTTATTTTTAATGACAAGCACAAACAATAGAAATTTAGTCAAACGGAAAATAAATTCCATTGATTTTTGTTTCCTTTGATTTCTTTTTCTTTTTTTTGTTATCGATTTAGGTAAATTTTTATGCATGTTCCAAGATTCGAACCCAATGACAATGAGACATTGTCTCCTTTGATTTCTCTTTGACCCTGATTTTTCAATTCTTTTCGTTTACAAGGCACAAACTGGCCCGTATCAGACGCACGTTCTTTCCTAGCCCTCGTCATGTCTTCCACAACCCCTTTACTAGTTTCTGCCTTGCCAACCTCTTTCAATATCTCCTCCCATCAATTTCTCACACCAATGCAGAAATCCAACTACCAATGTTGGCGCTCCCAGTTTTTCGATATTCTAGCCATTCACGACCTGCAAGTCTGCAACATGTCATCTCGGAAGACTACCAACCACCTCCTCCACCCGTTGGTGATGCACCTGACACGTCCGAATATCTCGCTTGGACCTGTACTAACCAACTAGTTCTCAGTTGGATCAAATCTACCATAGCCACTACGGTTCAGACAGTGATTCTTCCCTGCACCATCGCACGCGAAGCATGGCAGTTGCTTGCTAAACAGCTGTCGGTTGTGTCAAAAACACAAATACGTATTCTGCACGATCAACTGCGCACCCTCAAGAAAACGGATGAAACCTCTATGGCCGACTATCTTCTGTGAGCCAAACACGTCGCCGAATCACTCACTGCTGCCGACGCACCCTTGTCCGATTCTGATCTAAATGATTTCATCACCGACGGCCTCAGACACTCCTACAAAGAGTTTCTCACCTCCCTCCACTTCAACTCATCAACTAGTTTTGATGACTTTACGACCTTGTTTTGGAGGAAGAATACCTTCAAAAACGAGTCTCAGCTCGCACTGCTTTAGCAGCCACCGCCCCTCTGTCATCCAAACCACACGCCCAATCTGGCAACCGTGGACGTGGTGGTCGTCGTGGCCGCAATGGTCGTTCCCATCGTGGAGGTCGCAATGGTCAGCGAGGTGGTCCTCTGCAACAACGTGGCTATGTGTCTTTTGCTCAACCTCCCCCGATTTATCCTGTCCTGTCTTCAGTCTACACCAGCGTCTCCTGCCAGATCTGCAATCGCCCGGGACACACTGCACGTGCTTGCAACGAACGAGGCAATTTTGCTTATACCTTGGCAACATGTGTCTTAGGGTCCGTTTGTCAAAGTTTTAGTTTTTAAACATAAGTGTAAAAACTAATTTTCGATTAAAAGTTGTTATAATCTAGGAATTACTGGATTAAAAACTACATGTTTCTAAAAAAATTATTAGTATTTAGTAAAATTATTAGACTATAATTTCTGAAGAAAAATTATATGTTCAAACGTTATTCCACTCGCACTTCTCCGTCATTATGGCATCTCCGTTTGAGTCATCCGGCTTCCACCTACCTTCACTCAACTCTTCGTCGTGCTGGTTTGTCGTCAGGTCCAACATCTCGCTGTCCGGTCTGTTCCCTTGGAAAGTCCCACAAACTTCCATTCGAACGTAGTTCCTCCACCGTTTTCGCACCACTGGAGCTCCTCTACCTGGATGTTTGGGGCCTGGCACCGGTTGTTTCCGTCGGCTGTCGATTTTACTTTTCCTTTGTTGACGCTTTCTCTCGTTTTACTTGGATGTTTCCTATGTCTCGTAAATCTGAAACTTTCAATTGTTTTTAGTAATTTAAAACTATGATTGAGAACTTTTTTCCTTATAAAATCAAGATCATCCAAAGCGACAATGGTTCTGAATTCATAAATCTTCCGTTTACTGAATTCACTACCACTCATGGCATCATTCATCGTCGTAGTTGTCCCTATACATCACCTCAAAACTGTGTTGTTGAACGAAAACAACGTCATCTTGCCGATGTCGGCCGATGTCTTCTCTTCTCGGCCTCTCTGCCCCCTACATATTGGGTCTACGCATTCTAAACAGCCTGTTTCCTCATCAATCGTACATCCACACCTTTTCTTTGAAATATCTCACCCCATGAAAAATTATTTCACAACCCACCAGACAATATTCGTTTCTTGAAACTTTTTGGTTGTCTATGTTTTCCAATACCTTACCGCCGCCACCACTCAAACTTGCTCCTCGTTCTCTTCCCTGCGTGTTTATTGGTTATGCTACAAACCATAAAGGATATTTATGTCTTCACCCTCCATCTGGCAAAATTTTCGTAGGAGGGAAGATCTGCTCTGCATCGTGATGAAGAGAGTCTCCTCGCGGAAAGCATTCCATTCGTGATGAAGAGATCTGCTCTAGAATTCAGAGCTTTGGATCTACGTCCTCTCCCTGAGGGCCAAGGTTGCAGCCGGATCGGCGCGGGCGCGCGCCAGAGAGAGAGAGAGAGAGGCTGTTTCCATCCTTTTCTCGTTTTTTATCAGATTAATTGGTACTCTACTTGCTGCCTTTTCCATTTTTTTCTGAAACACACTAACTTAATGCCTTCGTAGGGCATTTATACATACGCTCGTTCATTTACACAACACAGTGCACGACTGCACTGTATCTGCACGTCCATACTAGCTATTGACCCAACCAAAGGGTGGCCGGACAACCACATGCGTGGAAGCAGCCCATAATGTCGACTGCCCCAGGAGGCTGTCGGAGCCAGTTCCCCGCGGCGTATGCACCAATGAGCTTTTCTGCCTTTGACACATGTAGAGCTGCATGCCCCTGGTCACCACTCACCACAAGGAGCTGTTGCATCGGCGGAGCGTCTTAGATCTCCTCCCTGGGTTTGTCCGAGCTCGCTCCGTCATGGAATCAAGGATCTGTTTAAAACAAGCGAACACCCAAAGAAATGAGTACCGTTGTTCCTTGGTCTATGCGAACAAATCATGCTGGGGATGTATATTATTTGGCAAAACATTACCATTTGTCGCCTTTTGGCTGCTACTCTTTTCTGCAAAATTATAGATTTGAGCAATGCTCGTATGAGCAAATAACACCAAAATAAATAACAGATACCTAATCAACTTCGAGCGGCACATCCCTTGCATACCTGCTCTTCTCGGATGCGAGCGTTCTCTTCTCTTAGGTGGTTCAGCTTTGCCTCCAACTCGACTGTGTAGGCCTGCGATAACCACGTGCTTAATTATCAGCAATATATACAGACATTATAAGAATTTATAATCAAACAAGATTACAACAATTTATCCAAATGCTATTTGCACACTTTGCTTATCTAATGACCGACATATATGGGGTGGGAGACTTGGAAGTAATGCAGCAGACAGCTAGACCAGGTGCATTCACTCTTAATAGGTATTTCATACTGCAAGAAGCATCTAATGGCCACACATCCAGTCAAACAAGATCCATACTGTGGTGTACACATCCTCTCCTCTTGAGTATCACTTGAAAATAACAAAAAATAATACGTGCTTAATTAATTTTCCCGTGACAACTGACAGTGACATAGAAAAACATTATTTGTTATCATAAACAACAGAAGATCGCGTACTACCACTGGGAAACATGCAGGTATAAATCTGAATATACACTGTAACAGTAGATGATTCCAAAGGAAAAAAAGAAACAAGAACAAACGTCTGCAACTCGCTATTTCCATCTAAAGTAATGGTGTAGTCTCTTGTTTAAGAGCAGATGTTTGGAAATCTACGTCACATCAATACCCTATCAGGTTATAATAACAAAAAAATAAATGTGAAAGTTTGAATATCAATTAAACTAAATGGCGACAAGCGAAGAAGATCGGTCCTACAAAACTTTTTGCAACAGTTCTACACCGTTCTGAAACTGGTATCTTCTAAAGACTCAAGACAATACAACTATCTTGTACTACCATCATTGAACTTGGGCACAACCAAAAGCAGAGCAAGCGATTAACAGAATAGTTGCACCAGAAGTGTAAACGCATGTGAGAAGAAAGACTCACAGCTCCCCAGACGCTTGGGGGTACTACTGTTTGAGAAAGCAACACAATTACACAGTACGCTGTTCGAGAAAGACTCGCGGCTCCCCATATGCTTGGGGTTACCATAGGCATAGATGACGACGACAATGATGTTTATTGTTACTCCTCATTTGGAAGCCGTGAGAAAGACGCACACATGCAAACAGTACACCGTTGCTTTAACTTCAATCGCACCTGTTTCCTGGCTCGAGATCTTTCAGCAGACTCACGGTTCTTGATCATCCTCCTCTTCCTCCTCTCCAACACCTTCTCTACCGGCCCATCCAACACCCTCTTTCTCCCACCACTCCTCGTCGCCGCCATATCCACCCCCCACAGCCCCTCCGTGTTGTCCACCCGACCTCCACCGAAGCGGTCCGACGACACCGGGCTCACGGCTGGCGACCCGACACCACCAAAACCATCCCCTATCTTCTCATTCCCATTGTAGTAACCACCGTCAACCACCGCCCCTGGTTGCAAGCTTGTCCCTAGTAATCTGTAACCGCCGTTGCTCACCGTGTTCTGGTGGTGGTCTGCGTACCCCTCCATGCCCAATGAGAAACCACTGAACTGGTGCTTTGGAAGAGACGGGGAATTGGTCGTCGAGCAAGGATCATAGCTACCGCCTTCTCTCACAACCCTAGCCTTTATCAGGAAGTCATCCAGCGTCATCTCCCCTAAGGTGGGTTGCCGGGCCGCACCTTCGGAACCAGCTGCATACTGCTGTTCCAGGCTGCTTAGCTGTGGCTGTGGCTGTGGCAGTTGCTGTTGCTCCTCCTTCCGGTGTATCTCCGTCCACAGCTCATCGACGGTCTTCCTACAGAGAGGGGCCGTTAGAGAGAGCGAGCCTTGATTGCCAAGCGGCGGCAGTGATGCAGGAGTACCACCGTTGGAGATGTTGGTCGGACCAATACCAGTTGGATCATCACAGCTCCCACCGCCGCCGGACGTAAGCAAGGCAGAAAGGTTGCTGTTGTTGCCTTCTTCTGCAGTCCATATGTTGGTGAGGAACTCGTCCATGTTCTGGATTTCGTCGAGGGTGAGGAACAGGATGGAGGACAGCCTCGTGCTTGGATACTGCCGCTGCTGCTGCTGCTGCTGCTTGGATAGGTCTTGCTCTTCCTGGTCCACCACCCTTCTGTCTTCTTGCTCATGGTGCTTCCCTGGTCCCCTGTAATGTTCCATGGACGCAGATGTGCAGCGGTGGTTGTGTCTTCCGAAGGCATGGTTTCTGATGAAGGCCATGTGTTTACGTTACGATTGCTTCTTCTAACAGCACTACTACTAATAATGTACCACTAAAGTTTTCGTGGCAGGGTGTGCTTTTGCTTTGGTGCTTTTCACTGTAAAGAAAGGTCAGAACCAGAAAAATAAGAGGGACGTCGAAGTTAGCCGTAATAAGCAGAAAGGACATTAGTACTGCATAGTTCTCTTATTCACTCAAGAAGATATTTTAGTTTAGGTAAAGATATAATAAATATTAGAATAAGTATTGTAATAAGTAAAGAAAATATGTAGATTAATAATAATTAATTTGATATATATATATGTCTAAATTTAAAATATTTATATATCATATTATATATGTATTAATTTTTATATAAAAATAAATATATTATATACATATATTTATTAGAATAACTTAATAGAATAATTTTATTTCACCTTTGCTATGAAATAGATATTCTAAAATAGACAAACTAGATAGGAATTATTATTTCAAGTTTATTGTACTTTTTATATAATTAAATGAAATAATAATTTCTATTCTAAATTTTATTCCTAGAATTAAAGAAGGCTATAGAAGAAAGAGATTGAGAAGATAGAAATGAACTCATTATTTTTGAAAAATAAGTACCAGAGAAATGAACTAATAATTAATTATTCCTATCTCTGAGTACCACTCCCGAGGGAAACAGTCAACAGACAAGGCTGCTACAAAGACATATGGAAAATTATTTTAAAAAAATTTAATTATTCAAAGAAATCATTAAAAAAAAAAATATCAAATAAAAGGAAAATTTAGTGCATGGCGAGAAAAGAACGGGAAGGAAACCGCGTTTTGCTGATGGGATGTTTTTCAAGTGGTCCCGTCGTGAGCAGATGATGTCCGTGGTTCTAGTGATTAATTAATTATGAAAGTCTTTTTTATCTACTTCTTGCTGTCAAGTGAGAATAGTAGCGTCAGCAAATAGTATACGATTCAGGCCCCGTCCCGGGCAGCGTCGGTAAATAGTATAATAACCCTTTCGGCCTTTTTAACCACTTTGTCCCGTCCAATCCAAGTTTGCCAAACAGGGCAAAGCGAAGGACGGGAAAGAAACTTCCCATTTTTGGTTAAAAAGCCTTCCCATGTTTGGTTAAAAAGGCCAGGCTTTTTAACCTTGTGGTCGCAGCGTCCGGATCGAGGAACCGACATCCCTCTACATCCGAGTAAAGTTACGTCCACTTGAAATCAATGCCCCTGCGTCTTCTCGGTCGGTGTAATAGACCACCAGGTGGGGTATGGTCCAAATTCTTCACGCTCTTGCCAACGATGTCATTGACAAGTTGACAAGCTGTGCCTGATCGATCACATGCATAAAAATATTTCATTGGTTCTGAAACGAGAAATCAATTGGAGATGCTACTGATGCATGCTGGACTCTCAGTACATCTTGTATTTTTTAATCAATCGTCTTTTTCCTCGAGAATCCAAACAAAATGAGAGACGATTGCATGTTCTTTTAAATATATAAAATCTCAAAGAAGTGAGGAGTGGTGATGTTTCAAAATATTAAGAAGAATTTCATCACAAATTCATAAATCCACAAAATAGAAATAAGATTATAATAAAATAAACAAGAAAGAAGAGAGTCGTGCTCACCTCACGTGAGACACTTTTAGCTCTTTCACTGTGATTATCAATACGTGGATATGGAATTTTTGCATAAGGTAGTAGCTTTTTAAAAGGTGGATATGGAATTTTTATATGGATATGTGTTTTGTTGCCTTACTTGTGTCTCTTTGGTTGCATTCGACTCTTTCATTTTACAGATGTTAAAATTGATGTGATCATCACTTTCAGTTCGCTTTTGTTGGCCTTCGAAACGCTTGAGAAATGTATTATTCATGCGAGTCCAACTAGCTTAGGACAATGCCACCGTTGTCTAAGGATGTCCGTGTCAGTAAGCTTTTTTTCCTTACAAGATAAAATTAAAATACATGGATTAATAAAGTGCAGTAAATAATTTGATGAAACTAATTACATTTAACATGAAATAAAAGAAAAATACTTACCTGAAGGGTTTTATCCCTCCAATTATAATTAAATGTAAATGGCTAACTACAACATGTAAAATATGTAATATGCAAAATACTAAAAAGAAAATCCGCTTTTATTTATGATGCATGCTTGGAATACAAGATATCGATGTGGTGTGGTCGGAGATGGAAGAAGACTAGTCCACCCAAAACTTTTCCTAAACTCAAAAATTTCCTTTCTCTAGCTCACAAAAAGTCTACCCTAAATTCCTATCCCAAATTTGTGTCTCTCAAACTCCTCTCCCTAATTTCCATCCATGTCCCCCTTGGAAGGCTGGGGTGTTTATATATTTATTAGGGTGCAAGAGGTACAAGAAATGATAAGAGTTTTAAAATTGCAAGGTTATACAACTACAACAGTAAAATTTCCAATTTTGGAGTGTTAAACGCAGCACACCTCGCGTTCTATGTAGAATGTAGAGTGGCAAGCATTCTATAACCTTCCAATGCCCAACTGCCATTATTAAGGGAATAATCTTCTGTTAATGACAAATCAAGCTTGATTATATCCTAATCAAGTTCATGCTTACCAGCAGACCTCTAGATTTTGAATTTCAAACTTTTCTAAAGAAGAAAAGTTGCTAATGTAGAGGACCTAGGCTGTTAAGTATAGAGTGTAGACAGTTTTGTGTTTTATGTAGAACACATCCAAGTTAGTGTTCTACACCTCTAGACAGCTAACTTGTCAAATTTACTCAAGAGATCAAAGGGACTTAAACTACTCAAATCATGGGATTGCGATGATTTCCATAAAAGGCATGAAGTCAGGTTTGAAATTTGAAAAATTATTTTTAGTCCATAAAAGAAAAGTTGACTGAGATGAAAATAAATCAACACCAAGCCATAAAACGTTGCCTAAAGTGCATTAGAACATTAGAAGTATAACATTCAACATTGAATGTAGGGTTTGCAGCGTTCTATGACCTAAAAGGGCTCGGTGAGGTTCTGGGCTTGAGAGACAAGATTAGTGGAATACACTATGAAGCGATATGTAGTACGAATCAAAGGAGGTAGGAGAGTGTCCAAAAATAGGATATCTATAGTGACATCCTCGAGAGAGTCCCTCAAACGTTGAAGAATCATATCCAGGAAGCAAGGCATGAGAGGAATGGCACAAGGAATCCAAAGTATGGAGAAGCAGCATTGGGGGTTGTACCTTACAAATTCTATTGCCCCAACCAATGTCAAGAAATATTCAAAGTCATACGTGTTGGAAATATATACTTGAATATTTTATTTTAATGATAACAAAGTGATTATATTGTTTATTTCAAGATAATGCTATTATTTGAGAAATGTCTAGCTTGAATATGAAGAGATTTTAATAAAAGATTTACAAGGAGAATTACATAAAGAAAGGAAAAAAACAAGCATCCATAAAAGAAGAATCATGAAAACCTTCTGAAGGATTGAAGAAAGAATTAAAGAAATCAAGAACCAACAAAGATTATCAATTCTATTTGTAAAATTATAGATATAATTTTTCTATCTTTCTTTATAATATCTAGGATATGTAATGATCTCCCATATCAAGTTAAAATCTTAGAAAAATAAGGATATTCATGAACCAAGCAGGAAAACCTTAGAAAAATCTTTCATATAGGTTCAAGGTTGATTTCAGCATACCAGATCAAATTGGTATATCGAAATCTGGTATATATGGGTGACCTTTGAACCTAAATAAAAACTTTATAAAATCATTTTTGATTCAAGGTTGATTTGGACCATATCGAATTGGTTTGGTATATTGAAATATGGGGCAAATGGGGTTTACAACTGAGACCATCTTTAACACACCAAATTATTTTCGAACTACTGATTGTTTTGATCATTGTAAACTATTGAAGGATTTCAGTCGATCGAAATATTTCGGTATACCGAATCAGTAGTCATTTGTATCTATTAGAGAGAAAAATGTAGGTATCTTACATATGTCTAAATTCATCTCTTCCTATAAGTAGGACATCCCTAAACCCATGTAAAGACACACAAGTTAATCCTAATCTAAACTCATATCTTAAAAGATTTCCTAGCTCAAGTGCTCAATTTTCATTTTAAGAAGAGTTTTCCAAGTAGTTTCTTAATATTCCCATAAAGAGAAACTTGTGAGCTTCAAATTCTTATACACTCAACCTTGCATTATTGATTGAGAGATCAAAATTACTTGGAGTTGTAAAATATAATTTTATAAAGCTTCAAAAGGATCTCAAGTTTCTCCGATTGTGAGAAGAATGTACGATATTTGCAAGATTGGCGAGTGATTCATTATACAAGTAAGTTTTGGTTTAAAATTAAGGAAACTCTCAAGGGAACCTCGAGGAGTGGACTAGACCAGGATTGGCCGAACCGTTATAAATATATAGTATTTTCATTGTTTCTCATTCTCTTCTATATTTGTTTTACTTGTTTCAATTATCATTGATATACTTGTGTACGTAATTATCAAAGAACCTAAAAATAGCTAGTTAAATTTAAATTTACTTAAATTATCTATTCACTCCTTTAGAGAAGCCTCTTGATCTTACAATTGGTATTAGAGTGAGGTTTATCTAAGTTCAGATGGATTCATCTATTAGATATGACTTCTTCTTCTTCAAACAATAATCTAGTAGAGGGACAGAGTATAAATAAACCACCTTTCTTTGATAGAAATACTTATAATTATTGAAAATATAGAATGGTTATATATTTGAAATGTATTAAATATGAGTTATGGGATATTGTAGTTAATGGATTTACTGCAAATAATAAATCATATAAAGAATGGAATAAAAATTAAAAGAGAACAACATAGCTTGATGCAAAAGGTTTAAATATTTCTATTTTGTGTAGTACATCAAGAACAATTTAATAGAATCTCAAATCATAAAATTTCACAAGAAGCATGACATACACTTGAAGTTACACATGAAAGTACTAGTCAAGTTAATGAAACAAAAATTAACATACTTTTACATAAATATGAATTGTTCTAAATGAAACCACATGAATCAAGAGAAGATATGTTCACAAGATTTAATGAAATTGCCAACCCTTTACAATCACTTGAAAGAGGTTTTACTTAAACTGACATGGTTAGAATTTTTTTTAGGTCTTTTACTCCAGAATGGGAGAAAAAGGCCACAACCATTGAGAAGGTTAAAGATCTCTCAAACTACTCTCTTGAAAACCTCATAGGGAACTTGACTTCATATGAAGTTCAAATGAAAGAAAAAGAAAATGATGAAAACACTCCTAAAAAAAAAATCTAGCTTTTAAAATTACAATTGATTCAGAAAACTCAGATGAGGATGGAAATGAAGACATTGCTCTTCTTACTAAAAAAATTAAAAGATTTATTAAAATAAGAAAATTCCATAAGAAGGGAAATCAAGACAAAACTAAAGAAGAAACACCTTTATATTTTAAATGTAATAAACCAGGATATATGAAAAGAGATTTTCCTTTGTTAAAATTAAAAACTTTAAAAAGAGAAAAAAAAACAATCCAAGAAAAAGGCACTTCAAGCTACTTGGGATAAAAGCGACTCTTCTTCTGATAAAGAATCGTCTTCAGCTGGAGAAAAGGTTCATATGTGTTTCATGGTACAAGATGATGAGTTAGTTTCAACACCAATACTAAAGAATTTTCCATAAATGAACTATTGGATGCATTCAAGGAATTCTATGAAAAATACAAATCTTTCAAAACAAACAAATGAACCAAATTATGGAAGATTTAACCAAGGAAAATGAATCACTAATTAATTAAGGCCAAAAAAGCAATAAACGAATTAAATGAATTAGATATGGAAAATACTGAACTAAAATTTGATCTAAAAGTCATGAAAAACAAAATAGGTACACTTGAAAAAGACCTTGCTTCTCTAGAATCCAAAAGAAGAGAATATTGTGCTATATTTCCAATGAAATTTTGTATAAAGGACTAAAAGCTCATTCTTGAGTTTTTGAAGTTGGAAAGGATATTAGTATTACTAAGAATTTGTATAACTACTACTAAATTGCTTCAAGAATTAATGATCATTTCACTATATATAATTCACTACTTTCTTAAACTATATGTACTCTACTCTTTTCTTTGGTTGGTAGGGAAAATGGAAGACTCTACCCTCTCTTGTAAAGGTTTGCCATGCAATATGAAACAAAACAATTGTAGCTTTGTAGAACTTGTTGGGATGTACAAGTGACCAAATTTTCTATACATGCTAAATATATCAATTAATGATTAAAAGTAGCACATTTATGTATAATGCAAATTCAGTAGAATTTTCTAGTCAGCAACGGTAAAGTTGAATTGTAATTAGAGGCGTAGAGCACTTTCAGAGTTCCAAGTGGAGTACAATCAGAGGCTTTAAACAATGGCTTTGATCTTTGATTTTCTTGTTTATGCAATGTATTTAATGGTTCCTTATTCTTAGGAACCTAGCAAGACTATCCAAATGGAGGCTTTTCGTGTGTTCAAGGTATAAGTAAAGCTTGCTACAATAGAGCATTTCCCATTGATATAAGTATAATTTCATCAAATACCATTCTTTGTAAATCTTTCGAGATTCCACTGACTTTTGTTTCTTTTTTTGCGTAGTAGGTGTGTAACATGGCCCTTGTCCTCAAAATTTATTTCTTCATTTAAACTCGGTATTAGACTGGTTTTATTTAGTGGTGCAGATTCAAGACCTCCAGTTGCCCAATGGGCATGATTGCAATAGTATTGTATCCTTTGTTTGTGAAGTCGTTTCCTTTTTCTTTTTTTTTAAATTGTTGTTTGTCTATATAATTTATATATAAATAGATCTTTAACTACACACTCAGAGTGATGATGCAATTTGCAGTCAAGGTCTTGGAATTACAAATCAATGGTCAAACAGGTTGCTTCCTTGCTAATGTTTATGTTGTATTGCTATTGTTTATGTACGTTATTTTTTCTGACAAATTTGTTTTTCCGTTGCTATTGTTTATGTTTATTTTTGCAATAGATCGGATTTTCTTCTACTCCTAGCTATAGAAGATGGAATTTCCAATGATAATTGGCAAATTTGGTAGAGCTCTATTGAACTTTTGGGTGATTTACTATTCAAGGTTTAATCACTTATCTCTTGCTTTTTTGCCTTTACCAATATGAGTTATTTTTACAATAGCATGTTTTTGTTTGTTATGTTTAGGTCATTGGGATCTCTGAAAAGGCCATTCTTGAGGGTGGGAGTGATGATGAAGGCTTAAGCACCAAGGCTCATGGTCGTGCTATGATTGAAGTACTTGGCAGGGATATTTGTAACAAGGTTCTTGCTGCCATCTACATGGTTTGAACAAATGTTAGTTTATTTGTGAGAGGTATTAGTGTACTTCCAAAAGAAATAAATCTCTAAGTTGTTAGTGATCTTAGAGCTCTGCTGTGCAAAAGTTAAGCCAAGTATCACGTATTAGCGTAGACAAGACACTATACATGTTTGTGTAATGGGGGCATATAAAGAGGGAAAAAAGTCAAAATTATAATGATGGTTGTCATGAGATCTATTCCATTATTGTATTCTGTTTGTATAATTACCATGTCCATAAACAAGATGGATATGTCATGTATAGAAAGTTTTTTTGTTGGGAGACATTAATATTATTGTCTTTAATTTAATTTTATATAGTTTCATTTTAATGTGCATTTTCAATGTAACTTAATTGTTAAGACTACTGTCCAAAATATGTGTATTTTTTTATGTATTCTTTTTTAATGTAAGCATTTAACTGATAGGTTAAACCATTAAAAAAAAAATTTAACCGACAGTTTTACTTGACAGTTATATCTGTCAAGAAATACATAATTTTTTTTATAATTCTAGCTGTCAAAAAATCTTCACCCCCCAAAAAATGTTGCGAGACATTAATATTATTGTCTTTAATTTAATTTTATATAATTATTTTGGGAATTTTTAGGGATTTTTTGATTTTAATTTTAAGTTTTTAATCAGAATTTTGTGAGTTAAATGTGATTATTAATTTTGGATTTTAGGGTTTTATTTTATTGATTTGAAATTATGGTTTTAAGTTTTAA
>JAMKQA010043626.1:0-11892 GCA_024699735.1 Posidonia australis | reverse complement strand
GGGAAAAACACACAATTTGCATCCAAAAAGTCAAGCAAAGGCGTAAACATGGCATGTGCTTGTGTTGTGCTCAAGTAAGTGAATAAAACGCAAGTATCAACAAACAAAACATGAATCAGATCATGTGCATGTCAGTGGCATAGCAACAATGTAAAGGAAGGGAAAAAAAGGCAAGTTCAGTCAAATATGCATAAGCAAGATGAACAAATAAGCAAGCATAATGTAAACAGACCAAAGACAAGTAGGGAAACCAGAATGAATGCTAGAATCTGGTTATCCCCAGCGGAGTCACCAGTTCCAGTGACCATGTCGGCGACAGCCTCGATACTTGACCCAAAAAACCAAGTACACGAGGATCGGCAAAATCATAGCAAAACAAATAAAACAGGAGTCTCCACCTAGTCTTTTAATGGAAAGACGAGAAAACCAGGAAACTACGAGAAAAATCAAGAAAGATGATGAAATACAAGATGCATGTGTGATCCGTGCTTAATGGATAAGACTGAAGTGAATGCGGGCCACAGAAAGGGTAAGGATTCTGGTTACGCATGGGGAAGGGGTTAGGCACCCCCATGCGCCCGAGAAAACTCGATCTTTCTAGGTTTCCTGCTGTCAATGGTCTGCTAGAGTGTATGCTTGCTTATTCTATATGCTCGTGCATTGATTGCTTGAAAACATGCCAAAATTAAAGCAAAGGAAAAGAAATCAAAGAAAAAAGTTAATCCGAGGGTCGAATGTAGGCATTGTTAATGCCGCTTTACTGTACGCCCTTGGGCGATGAGGAAAATCCTGAAAATCGTGAAATTCTCGAAAAGCATCTCGCAAAACAGCGGAAATTGGGGGATAAATCCGAGAAAATCAAAAAGGGGAAAATAATCCTTGTTTCGGGACCATGTCGGCTTTGCAAACCTTTTACTGTACGCCCTCGAGCGATGGAAAACCAAAGCAAGTGAAAACCGCGAAAAACCGAGGAAAACCCAGAAAACGAGGAGAAAACAAAGCTCAGAACAAAGCAAGAAAAGCGTGCACCTAGCAAGGAAGAAAAGACGAAAAAAATCATGCAAAAAGATGTGAAAAGTATGCAAAATGCAAGTGTGAGTGCAAATCTGAAAACTCCAGGGGGTTTTGTGCAAAAAGCCCAAATCCGAGGGAAACTGACATTTAGAAGCCCAAATCAGCGAGAATACATCGGAAAACACATTCATGCATGTATGAAGAATTCTGGAGTCAAATGTCCATCCCAAGTAAATATGAAGTTCTCTAGAAGCTAACATGCAATTTACCCACTAATGCATGCATGTAAATCAATTCAGCATAAAATCAAGGTAAAAATGCCACAAAAAATGATTTAGAAGGATTTTAGAAAGTTTCAAGGGCAAAACAGTCATTTTACCTCTGAAAACAAACAATCATAGTAATTATGATAAAGCATAGGGGCTAAACTGCAAAAAAAGCCCAGAAAACAAAGCATTTATGAAACATTCTGAAGAAAATAGGGGCCAAAATGTAATTTTAACTGAGAAATAAAGCATTCAGAAGAGTTCCAGTAGAATATGAGGTTTAAAATGCAATTTACCCAAGAAAACAGGCTTCAGGAAAATTTTTAAACATGTTCAGGGGTTTTTATGCAATTAAACTACAAAAATGTGCACTCTGGGAAGTTTCTGAAAAGTGCAGGGGTCTAGATGCAATTTTCACAGCAAAAATGAACTTCCAGAAAAGTTTCAAGAAAGTGCAAGGGTCTAAATGCAAATGTTACTGAAAAAAGAACTTCCAGAAAGTTTTTAGAAAACTTATAGGGGCTTTAATGTAATTTTCCTAGAGCAAAGCACTTAAAAATGAACTGAGGGGTTTTTGTTAAAGTTTTAAACTCAGAAAACATTATTTTAAATGTTCAGGGTAAAAAATGTAATATTTTCAGTTAAAACTTTATTAAAACGATTTTTGAAAAAATGACTGAAGGACCTAGACATAATAAAAGGACCCAAAAGTAATTCTAGAAGGACCTATTTGCAAGAAAAACATAAACTCCAGATTTATTCAAATAAAATGTTTTAAAATGTTTTTTAAATGAAAAAAGAAATGACAGTCGTCGACGACGGAGCTCGCCGCCGACGACCGCCGGAGGGGACAAACAAGCCCTCCCGTGGTCTGATCCAAGATCAGACTCCACGAGAAGCAAGAAAAGAGGCATCCAGAGAGATCCAACGGATTGGATCAGAGGCACAACTGCTGGAGTGGGCCACCCACCCCTCTCACCGTCGAGGCTACGCCGGTGACACAGCTGCAGCGACTGGAGGCGTTCGAGGCGTCGACGCAGCATTCTGAGGCTTCTAGAAGGTTGAGGAGGAGGAGCCAGAGGCTTCTGAGGGCATGGAAGCGAGTGAGACGCGCGTGGATGTTCCTTCCGATCTCCCTCACCGCTGATGCTAAAAACTCCGGCGAGCTAGGCTACGGGAGCTATCCAGAGGTGGAGGAAGGTCCAGGTGGCTGCGGGATGATCGCGTGAGGCCAAAGGAAGGTCTCCACGGAGCTGGATCACCACGGCGAGGCTAGGAGCGGCGAGTAGGCTCAGACAGGGGCCTTCTTCTCCGACGGCAGCAGTTGTGAAGCGTCTTCTCCGGCGATATCGTGTGAGGCTTTTGGAGTGGCAATCCACGGGGTGGGCGAGCTCCATGAAAACCAGAGGAGGAAGACAGGAGGCTCGGGGTTCCAGGAAGCCTCCTGGATTGCCCCCCCCAAACCTATGTCGCCGAAAAACGGCGACGGCAAAGCACGGAAGAGCTTCGTTAGCCAAGGGATCACTCTGGATCCCTTGGAAACACTCCAAGAAGGGAAAGAGGGCCTAGAAATCTATAATTCAGATGATTAGAGTGATCGAGGATGTGTACCTGGTTGGAGATGTGTCGTCGGAGCTCTGGGAACGACACTGGCTCTCTGCTCCTCTGCTTCACACTCTCCGCTCAGAATTCTCTCCCTCTCGTCGTGGGAAAAGTCCTGGAATCGCTGGCTCTCTGCTCCTCTCACGGTGGAAAAAGTCTCTGAATCGCTGGCCCTTCCTCCCCTTTTATAGGCTAACGGAGAACGGTGACCCATCATAACAGAACTCCCATTCCCTAACAGAATTAACTACCAACACTCCAACTTCCGAACTGAAGTCGTGATGAGCTAACAAACACCAACGGTTGTCCCCTCTGCGTTCCATCCTGTCCCCTGCTCGCCGACAGTGATGTACGGTGACCCAAGCTCCTCCGACGACTGATCTGATGGCTGGCTGCTATGTGGCTTGCTGGATCAACGGGCTAAAGAGGGTGGGCTGCTGGATTGATGAATTCAACGAGCTAAGTAGTTGGTTCATGGAGAAGGAAAGGATTCAGTGAGGAAGGAGGAAGGAGAGTGAAATAATTTGATTATTTGCGTAGAAAACTTAGGTTAATGAAGGAAACAAGAAATAAATGTGATATTGGGTTAATGCTAGGAGGATCAAGGATAGATGTAGATGCTTGTGTTCGTGTTGGTGCTGACTCTATCTGCTGGGTGTAAATGACAATGACCTTATTGTCAATCAAGTCCTGAATAGCATGTCGGAGTGCGAAGCAACTATCCGTTGCGTGCCCCGCGGCACGATGGAAGTTACAGAATAAGTCTGCTTTGTACCACCTCGACAATGGATGCAGTGGTGGGCGGACTTCCAGGAACTTCAAGTGCGATTGTACCTTCGGGAGGACGACGCTCAAGGGTTCAACCAGAAGCATGAAGCGGCGCTCTGGGCGGCACGGTCGTGCCTGACCTTGGTACAGTCTTGGCCTTGTCGGTGCGACTGGATACACTGGCTCGATGACAGTGGTGATGTGTGAGGTGCGTGGTGCTCTACGTGTGGGTGCATAAATGAATTGCTGCTAAGATGGGCATCTCGTGTCCATAGGCGCTGCAAGAGGTCCGACGTATGCAATGGCATTCCGGAGGGGATCTTTCCTCCTATTGGTGTTACTGTTTGCGCCATTGTTAGTGCTACTACCACTTGTTCTTGGGACGAAAGTAGGGGATGTGGCTTGTTTGGCAAATGCAGTAAGCGCGGGGAAGTTGCCACTACGCAGCGAACTTTCTACACGAGCGCCAGCGCGGATCAGTGATGCGAAAGTGGTGATAAGTTGTATACTAAGCAGGGCCTCTGTGGCTGGTTGTGCTCCGTGGATAACCATCTCAATGGATTCCTCATCAAAGGGTTTATCTTGAACTTGTGAAGCAAGAGCGCGCCAGCGCCCAACATACTCTCCAAATGATTCATGGGGCTTTAGCTAGGTGGCAGCGAGGTCCTCACGGTTAGTGACCAAGTCGAAATTGAAGGAGTACTATTCCAAGAACGCCTGGCTGAGGTCGTTCCAAGTCTTTATCCGGGACATATCTAAAGAGGTGAACCATTTTAGTACAGGATCGGTTAGACTCTTTTGGAAAAGACGAATCAATAACCTCTCGTCAGCCTGAAGCTGTGCGAGATCTCCACAGTATGCCCTTCGATGCGAGATAGGGTAGTCTTTACCATTGTATTTTTCGAAATCTGGGACTTGGAAGTTTGGTGGGAGAGTAGCCTCTGGGAAATAACATAGGTCCCAGAATTGGTAAGACTGGCAGTCTCCTCCTGGCACTTGTCGAAGTGCTTTCTCAAGATCGCCCAACTTGGCGTGGAGGGCATCTGGAGCGACAAATGAGGGTGATGCAGCCGAGGCAGGTCCTACGTACACCACATGGGTCGCACTGAGGTGCTCCTCCAGATCCACCATCACGTCTACTGGTGTCAGTGCACGATGGTTGGCGTACTCGCGTGTTGGTGCGAAGAGCTGTGGGGTGTATGCATAAACTTGGTTCTGATGCAAGAAGCGAGGGGGAGATGCATGATGTACTAAGTAAGGTGTAGTGTGAGTGGGGTACAGCTGCTGTCTCAAGACGGATCCAGGAAATGAGACGTGATGGTGTTGTGCCCCTGCGGAACGTAAAGGTTGGCCACTAGGTGCATAGGAGGGATGCTATGCAATGACTAGTGAGGAAGCTACAGGCAAAGTCGGTCCCATTGCCATTGAAGTTGAAAGAAGCTAGGGCGATGGTCGGGGAGGTGGTGCAGTGGGTGTAGCATGATAAGCAAGCAACGGCAACACAGGGACCTCTGGAACCGCCGGAGGAGCAACAGAAGCTAGACGGATATAGAAACCCATGCCCTGAAGCTTTTGAGTGAGCTCAAGAAGTTGTTGGTCATGGAGGACACGAGACCCATTGGTAGCAGTACCAGAGACCACAGTAAAAGGAGTAGAGGATCCAAGTGGTGGTTGGACTTCAGACTATCTAGTAGAGAGAGATCCTATCAGAGATGTCACCGCAGGTGGCTGGGTGCTAGTAGTAGGTCCAGCTAGAGGATAAGACAAAGGCTGAGTCTACAAAATGCGTGTGGCCATCACAGTGACGACCTCGATGACCAACTCCGTAGTGGAGTGAGCCTGCCAGTTTCTGGTGCCCGAAGAATTCTCGACCATCAGGAAACGACTGTCGAGAGGAGCGACAGGGGCAGAAGAAATCAGTGTCAAAGGAGGGACTGAGGAGGCAATCACATTAGGAGCAGTAGAAGTCAAAAGCTCACCAAGATGCTGGGCCATGGTGGAACGGGAGTGAGTGAGAATCGGACTGCGGCGATAAGGCAAAGGACGGGTCCTAGGATGAGCTATCGTCGACAGCGACGAGTAACTTAAGAGAGGATGGGCAAGATCTGTCACCAAAGGGGAAAGAGAAAATAGGGACACTCGAGCTCCAACAGAGGAACTCGCTCGCTAACTTGTAAGAAACAAACAGGCATCAGGGAAACCTGATGTGAGCAGAACAAGACATAGATGCAATGTTATTATGGTGGCATGAATGCACATGCATATGAATACAACTATTATCCGCTCTCTCACCATCTATGTGTATTCTAGTAAGTTGTCTACTCCAGACTCTCTCAAGGGTATGCAGGTCTCCAACTCAAGGCAAGAAAGTAAGGTCTTCGCTCTAAATCCTGGCCAAAGCGCAGGTGATGAATTGGTGGTGCGTTGGTGGCCTCATCTCCTACAGTAGCATGGAGATGTACCCCTTACTAGCACCGACATGACCCCGGACAAGGGGGACAAACTAGCAACACGTCCTACGCCAAAGCCATAGAACGAGTAACCAAAATTGTCCTTCACAAATTGTAGGTGGACTCAGGGGAGAAGATGCATGCCCTATATGATCAATCATGCAATTTACTTTTGTGCTTTTTACTTGCATTTTATTAACCAAGGGGAAGAATTTGATTTGGTCTCTAGTTTTGCCTTATTATTTTTTCTCTGAGTTTGTGTGTTTTATTTTAAACCAGAATGGAGAAACAAACATGTCTCTACTCTCCTAGGCATGACAAGTGCAAAAGGGGACGAAAACACACAAGTAAGGCAAACAAGCAAACAAACAACAAGCAAAAGGCATGATCATGACATGTGCAGTGTCATGGCATCATGGTTGTGAAAAGAAAAACATCCATCACATCAAAAGGCAAAGCAAGTGGCATGCAAGTGCAATGACAGAGCAAATGTGTAAAAGAAAGTGTGAAAAGCATGCTAAGTAAGCAAACAATCACAAGCTAGGCAAACAAACAAGTGTGTAAAGCCAAAGCCTCAAGAAGTAAGCTAAAAGACTAACCTGAAAGCCTGAATCTGGTTATCCCCAGCGAAGTCGTCAGTTTCTGTAATCGTGCCCGACCCAAGGATCCAGCGTGGGGTCGCACCAGAGGAAGGAGGCCACAGCCATGCCAAGATGGTGAAGGCGCGAGACAGGATAAAACAGAAAGAAAAGGAGTCGCCACCTAGACTTTTAAGAGAAAGACGAGGAAAACCACAAACAAATCACAAAAAGTGAATGCATGGAATGCAAATGTGAAGGCCCAATGTCCACAAACTAGAGGATGGGTAAGGATTCCTATTACGCACGAGGAAGGTGTTAGGCACCTCCGTACGTTCGAGAAACTCGGTCATTCTAGTCTAATTCGCTTGCAAGAGGCTAGGTGAATGCTTGCTAAGCCTAGATCGTGCTCTAAACATGCTAATATCAATGCCAAGAAAAAACTGAATGGATGTGTAAGATGGTACGCGAAAACTTTGAAGAAATCCACATGAAATGATGAAATAACAAAATACAACACGACAAAGAAAATCTCATGAAATGACGAGGTTCTCGGCAAGAATGGTTCAAAAAATCACACAGGTCTCAAGAATGTCAAAAATACAAATGACTCAAGTCATCCAAGTCAATGAAAACATCACAGAAATCATGATGGGAAATTTGCAAAGAAGTCCACATAAAATAGGTAAACTATGCCATGTGAAGAAGTTCACATAAAATGACGACATTTTTGGAAAGAATGTTCTAGAAAAACACACGGAAATCAAGAACATCAAAAATGTGATAGACTCAAATCATTAGGATCGTGGCAAACATCACGGAAATCAAGATGGAAAAATTGCAAAGAAGTCCACATAAAATGGGTAAACTGTGACATGTGAAGAAAATCACATAAAATGACGATGTTTTTTGACAAGAATGTTTGGAAACCATACTGACATCAAAAAGATCAAAAGAGGGGTCAACCCAAGTCATCGAAATCATAGAAAAGGTCATGAAAATCAAAAAGGGAAAATAATCCATGGTGGGGCCAATGTCGGCCTTCAGGCCTGTTAATGTACGCCCTCGGCCGATGAAATCCAAATCAAATCGAAAAATTCCAGAAACGTAGAATAAAGATAGTCAAATCGAATATCAAACAAAGGAATCTGAAGACAGGTAGGTGAAAAATCCATGGAAAAACACATGAGATGCAGACTTATTACAAAAAGGATGGACTAATGTGCAAATACAGTGAAAACTATGTAGAATGCATGAAAATGTACCTAAATGGGTAAAGGATACTAAGGAATGTTTTGGACAGAAATTATGCATGACTTGGTGCAATAACTAACATGCATGTACATGAATTGATGACACAGGGGCAATTTGGTCATTTCAATGGTCAAAAGTGATAAATGCATGTGTGGGGATAATGCATGGTCTAAGATATGCCATAATGTATGCAAAATGTCAGGAAAATGTTGTTTTCATGAAAACATGTAGAAGACAATGTCTCAAAAACAATAAAACGATGTATGCATAATAAGGGAAAAGTACAAGGGCCAATATGCAAAATTCATAGTGAAGGGTGAAAATTTGGATTAAAATACATTCATAGATTTCTATCCTAGTGTGTAGATGATAAATCAAATAAAAATGTGTTACTAGGGTGTGTGAAAATTATACTTAGATAATTTCTTGAAAACTCAAGGTCTAATGTGCAAAATTCACAGAGAGAGGATCATGGTTAAAATGTGCTCAAAAAGTCTTATCTTGATGCTAGGATGTAAAATTTAAGGAAAATGTGGCTATGTGGTGTGACATGTGTGAAAATTACACTTTTGGTAATTTCTAGAAAATCTAGGGTTTACTATGTAAAATTCCCACATAGGGTGCAAATCTGACAAAAATGTAAAATCAAATATTCATTTATATTGCAATCATGGCTTTTTGATGGAAACTTTATTCAGGTGATGATTTTACATGCACATGTGATCAATAATCGGGAAACATATTAAAATGTGATTTAAAATGCAATTAAAACCATCATTAATGATTTAAGAAAAATTCAGGGGCCTGGGTATAAATATTTCTATCCAGAAAACACTATGGATGGAGTTCAGGGGTTAACATGCAACATTTCAGGACCAAAAATGTGATAAAAAATTAAGATTTTTACATGATCAGTGTAATTATGGATAACTTTAAGGTTATGAATGCAAATTGTACAAAGGAAATTCTTTTTAAAGAACTTTAGGGGCAAAAGGCAAAACTCTATGACCTAATTATAAAAGAAACATGCTTTCAGGGACCTAACTGTAATAAAATAAATTCTTACAGAATAGAAAATGAACATAAGAAAATTCAGGGAACATGATGCAATATTTACCGAAACAGAATAAAGAAACAAAAGTTATTTCAATTTATAAGGGCTTGAATTCAAAAATTCTGGACCAAAATGAAATGAAAAAGGATCTAACAGCAATAAAAAAGGACCTGAATGTAAGAAAAGGACCTAGATGTAAGAAAAAAGGACCTGGATGCAAGATCCGAGACCTAAAAGAAATTCCAGGGACCTAAATGTATTGATAACCTAGACCTATGTGCAATTAATGAAAAATAAAAAATATTTTCTTAAATCAAGTTGTTTCGAAGATCAATGGCTAATCATTGGCGTTCCCACTCCAGTGCGGACTCCAACGGGCCTCCGAAGGCACTATGGTGCAGGGATGGCGGTGGCAGTGGTCAGAGAAGCTTAAGGGCGTCACGGTGAGCATCTCCACGGCGTAGGGCAGGACTGGAGAAGGCGGGGGTGCTCCTCCCACCTTGCGCTCTGGCGAGGAGACGTCGACGTTGAAGACGACTATGGCAGAGCGGCTGGTGACGGGGCTGCCACTGGGATGGCATGGTGGCAAACAAGGGGGCTTCACGGTGGTACGGTGGGTGCTCTGGAGGGGCCAGAGGAGTCCAGGGAGTTGGGGTGGCTCCACACACCTCCCTGATTGGCGACGAACATGGCGACGGTGGGGACGTCGCTCCAGACTCTGGAACAGCGGCGTTGCTATGTGGAGAGTTTCCTGGTGGTGAGGCGGTGCTTTCTCGAGGATCGGACGAGTCTGGGGCTGGTCGGAGTGCTCGGTCCATCTCAGGCATCGGTGACGGGTGCAGCAGCGAAGGCGACAACTCTCTCAGGCATAGGAGGCCTGAGGATCCTCTCCTAAGTGATGGGAACTCAGCGACAACCCACCACCGGAGAAAAGGAAGACGGCGTAGGAAGGGGAAAACGCCAACGATGCTTGACCCAGAAGATCCAGATGCTTGACAAAACTAAATAAAATAAATGAGGGTGTTAAGAGAGAGAGAATTATTTGAATGAAGGCTGGGTTGTCCTCCCAACGAGGCTCGATGGCGGCACTGCTGTCCGGTGGACACTCTGGTCGTGGAAGTCTTGGGGCTTCTAGGGGTGAGAAAATGGCTGGGTGTCGTGGAGAGCTCGAGGAGTTTTCTGGGTGCTTAAACGGGGGAAGGATCGATGGCAAGCGATGGGGACTATCAGCGACAAAGGCTTTTCTCTAGCGTTCTCTCTGTTCTTCTCCTCCCCTTCCTCTATCAATGGTTTTTCAAGCTTTGAAAGGGATGGACGACGCGAAGAGGATCGTTTCATCGTGGGCATCATGGTTGGTAGTTGGAGAAGGAAGGAGATGGGTCAGTTGGGTGTCGTGAGGTCGTCGGAATTATTTTGGTGTTTCTCTAAAGTTTGTGATTGAAGAAGAAAATTGATGTATTAGGCGGGATGGGCCTGTGATCTGGGCTTCTGTCTTTTGTGCTTTTTTTTTGTTTTTATTTTTAGGGATTTTTTAAGGGTTTTTGGGAGATAAATTTAGGTTTTTAATTGGGTTTTGATTAAATTTGGTTTTATGATTTTTAATTGATTTTGTGATTTTCAAGGTTTAATTAACAGATTTTAAATTGGAGATTCATTGGATTCTAATTCAAATTAGGGTTTTGAGTTTACTTAAGTGATTTTGAATTAGGGTTTTTAGGGTTTTGAGTTTTTTGGTTTTAGTTTTTGATTTTTGGTGTTAGGTTTTTAATTAGGTTTATGATTTTAATTAAGTTTTGATTTTGTGATTTTAATTTAGGTTTTAACTTCTTGGTTTTAGATTAAAATTTTTTTTAGGATTATTGTTTTTCTTTTAAGGTTTTTGTGTTGTAGGGTTTAAAGATTTTAAAGTTTTATTTAACTTAGGTTTTTTCTTTTTTGTGGTTTTAATTAAAATTTTTGATTTTATTATTTAAGGTTTAATTAGTTGGCTTCAAATTTGGATTTTAATTATTTTAGGGGTTTTTTAGGGTTTTGGACTTTAATTATAGTTTTTAGTTTAAATTAGGGTTTTTGGTTTTTAATTAAGGTTTTTTTAGTTTAATTAGGATTTTTGTGTTTTAATTAGAATTATGGGTTTAATTTGGGGTTTTTAGATTTTAATCAGGGTTTTTAGTTTAATTAGAGTTTTTTGGATTTTAATTAAAGTTTTGGATTTAAATTATGGTTTTTTAACTTAATATATATTTTTTTTTTTGGTCCTGAAAATTATCGAGCCCCAGGTGACCCTAGATTTTATAAATAGGGATCATAAAGATCAGAATTACATGTAGGGAGGACATCAACCAAAGCCCTATAGAGAAAAGGTACAAAAGAAGAGCCAAATTACAAAACATGCCCACCCCAAAAACCAAAGCCGTCCAATCCAAAGAGCCCAAGCACCTGACCATACAAGACAAAGTGGGAAGACTATTTGCGTCTGATACGAAGGTAGGGCAAGCCACCCTTTTCGAAGCACAGAATCCCTTTGACATGTTTCGGAAGCTTGAATAAATTGCACATTCTTTTGAACTACTGAGAGTCAACACCGATGTTAGCCAGAAAATCAGCTAACGCATTAGCCTCCCTGAAGGTGTGAGAAATAGATCTTGTTTGCTTCACCAGGTTAGTGACTCCCCTCCACTCATTCTGGAGCCTCCAATCGAAACAACGACCCACCTGAAGCACGTTCACAAGGATCTTCGATTCTGATTCAATAACTAGGTTAGACAGCTCAAGCCCCAGCTGCAAGTACAACGCCAAGCCAACCTTCAAAGCTTTGAATTCAGCCACCATATTAGTACATCTACCATAACAATTTGTAAATGCAGCAATGAACCTACCACAGTGATCCCTGATAACACCACCCC
>JAMKQA010043625.1:0-14539 GCA_024699735.1 Posidonia australis | reverse complement strand
GGTTTAAAAATTTGATTAATTAGGGTTTTATTGAATTTTAAGTTGATTTAAGTGGATTTTAGCTGGATTAAGTGTTTTATTTATTTTTCAGTGGATTTTAAGTTGGATTAAGTGTTTTATTTGTTTTTTTCAATGGATTTTAATGGGGTAGTGTATTATTTGTTTTCAGGTGGGCTAGTGTGGGTCTGATTGGGACCTGTGTGGACTAGGGTTTTGGTGGTCACGACCAGAGCATCAATCGGAGGAGCCTGCTGCCAAATGAGCTCAAAATTAGGGTGTCTACAGTTGACAATGTTAAGATAGGCGGGTGGTGCTTGTGCCCGTGGAGGTGGTGATGCTAGTGTAGTGTGTGCCTCCTAGGTGTCAATGACGATGACCTTACAGTCAATCAGGTCCTGATTGGCATTCCAAAGAGCCATGCAATTATCCGTCGAATGATCCACATAGCGATGGAAATTGCAGTGGAGGTTCATGTTGTACCATGCCGGAAGAGGGTTTGGTGGGGGACAGACCACTGGATGGTTCAAGAGTGACACCACTTTGGGGAGGATAGCACTCAGTGGCTCTACAAGCGGGGTGTACTGTCATGTAGCACACTAAGGTCATCTCTGCCATGGGCGAGGTCCTTACCGGACCGGTGCCGCAGGATACACCGACAGGGTGGTGGTGGTGATCTGTGACATGCACGGTGCCCTAGGTGCAGGTGCGTAGAGTAATTGATTTGGGCTTGGTTGGTTCACCACATTGACAGGCATGGCAGGTGACCCTACATATGTGACGATAGGCTTAGGAGGATCCCACCTCTTAGGGTAAGTGGTGCCAGCGCCGTTACGAGTGCTACTACTCGCATGGTGATTTGGAGAGGTGACTTGCTTGGCAAAGGTGGCGAGTGCAGGAAAGCTTCCACTGTGAAAGGAGCTTTCTACACACGCACCTGCCTAAATCAAGGAAGCAAAAGTGGTGACAGGCTGAATGCTCAACAGAGTCCCAACATCTGGTTGCACGCCTTGAATAATAATTTCGATAGACTCCTCGTTGAAGGGTCTATCTCTCACTTACGATGCAAGGGCACGCTAGTGGCCGACGTACTCCCTAAACGGCTCGTGGGATTTCTATCGTGTGGCAACAAGGTCCTCTCTCTTTGGGACCAAGTCGAGATTAAAAGTATATTGGTCCATGAATGCCTGTGATAGGTCGTTCCAAGTCTTGATCGAGCCCATGTCAGGCGACGTGAACCACTTAATGACTGAATTGGTGAGACTCTTCTGGAAAAGGCGGATCAACAACCTCTCGTTAGCCTGACACTGAGCGATGTCTTTGCAATATGCCCTAAGGTGTGAAATGGGGCAACCCTTACCGTTATATTTTTCAAAATCTGGGATTTGGAAATGCGATGGGAGTGTCACCTATGGGAAATAGCAGAGGTCTCAGAATCCGTAGGGTTGGTGGTCGCCTCCCTGCACTTGTCGAAGTGCTCTCTCCAGGTCACCCACCCTAGCTTGGAGGGTATCTGGAGCTACTACTGACGAGGGTGATGCAGTAGGGGGAAAGACCATATATGCTGTGTGGGTCGCACCTAGGTGCTTCTCCAAGTCCACCATCGTGCCTCTTGGTGCTGTGGCATGATGGCCAACATATCCGTGCCTGAGTGTTGAATGTGGTTGTGGGAACGAAGGTGCTTGAACCTGATGATGTGTTGGAGGAGGATGAGCAGAAACCTATGTAGCAGGGGTGTTGAATGCAGGAGTAGTAGTTGCTGCAGTGGTACAACAATAGGCTGCAAGGTCTATGGATGCTGTACTCCATCCAACCCTAAGGGCTGGCCACCAGATGCTGGAGTAGAATGCTATGTAGTTAAGTGGTGTGTCTGAGGCAGTGGTGTCACACTTAACGTGGGTGTAGTGAGGAGCTGGGGTGAGGGCTGAGGTGCAGAAGGTGGTGCCTACAATACCAAAGTAGGCTACTAGGGAACCTCTGGAACGGTGGGGTCCACTGTAGACTGGAGAGAAAAGGCCATGCCCTCGATCTTCTAGGCAAGGGCCAACAAATATTCTTCCTGTGCGGTAGGAGATCTCTCAGGGATAGTGAGGGGTGGCACAGTCAAAGGGCTGGATGTCAAAGACAGGATAGATACAAATTGCCCTAGGGGCAGGGAACCCGTAAGGGATGTTGTCGCAATGGGCTAAGTGCTAAAAGAGAAAGGGCCCTGAGGGAGCGAGATCGTCAATGATACATCTGGAACTTGAGTAGGGGTCACCGAGATAGGCCTAGTGCCTGGCTCCAGACCGGGCAAGGTCTGTGAATGTCCTATAGTGTAGGGGACAGAACTGTCATAATGCATAAAGGGGACAGGGTGAACAGTTGAAGTCACAGTAAGAGTAGGAGGGACTGAAAATGGAGTGCCCTCCCGAGCAACAGTGGTGGAAAGAGGTTCGCTGGTGCACTTGGCCATGGCTGATTGGGAACAGATGCGAATGAGATTGCGGTAGCAAATGATGGGATGAATCCTAGGACGGGCTATCGTCAAAGTGACTAATAACTCGAGAAAAGATGATCTACAACGAAGTCTCGCAAACATGGGAATCAAGGTAGGAACTCTCGAGCACTGGCTAAGGAACTCACGCTCTTTCCTATAAAAAAAAGAAAACTGTCGGTGTTAAAATCAGCAACAAGATGTAGTTATTAAAGTGGCGTGAATGGCATTCATGCACATGGATGCGTCTATTATGCTCTCTCTCACCAATCTAGTGTGTCTTACCAGGTTGTCTACTTCGAGATGACACATGGGTAAATGGGTCTCCGACTCAAGCTAGAAAGTAAGGTCCCCGCTCTAAATCTTGGCCAAAGCACAGGTAGTGAACAAGTGGTGCGTTGGTGGCCTCATTTCTTATAGTAGCATGGAGCTGTACCCTCTACTAACACCAACACGACCCCAAACAAAGGTGACAAACTAGCAATACATCTTATGCCAAAGCTATAGAACGGGCCACCAGAACTGTCCTTCGTAAACTATAGGTGGACTCAGAGGAGAAGATGCATGCCTTATATGATCAATCATGCAATATACTTTTGTGTCTTTCACTTGCGTTTTATTAACCAGAAAGGAAAGAGTTCGAATTGGTCTCTAGTTTTGCCTTATTAATTGTTTCTCTAAGTTTGTATGTTTTATTTTTAAACTAGAAGGGGAAAAAAAACATGTCTCTACTCTCCTGGTCATGTCAAATGCAAAAGGAGAAGAAAACACACAAGTAAGGCAACCAAGAAGGCAAACAACAATCAAAAGGCATGATCATGGCATGTGTGAGTGTCGTGGCATCATGATTGTGAAAAGAAAACATCCATCAAATAAAAAGGCAAGATATATGACATGTGAGTGCAGTGATAGAGCAAATGTGTAAAAGAAAGTGTGAAAGGCATGCTAAATAAGCAAACAAGCACAAGCAGGGCAAACAAGCAAACATGCGAAACCAAAGCCTTAGAAATAACGATCAAGCAAGCAAAAATGACTAACCTGCAAGAGTGAATTTGCTACTCCCCAGCGGAGTCGCCATTTCTGTGACCATGTCCACCCGTGAATCTGGCGCGGACTCGCACCAGAGGGAGGAGGCCACAGCCATGTCAGGATGGCAAAGGCATAAGATAAGATAAAGCGAAAAATTAGATTCGCCATCTAGTCTTTTAAGAGAAAGACGAGGAAAACCACAAACAAACCACAAAAATATGAATGTACGTGATGCAAATGAAAAGGCGAAATGTCTACAAACCAGGATGGGCAAGGATTCCTGTTACACACGGGGAAGGTATTAGGCACCCCCATACGCTAGAGAAACTCAATCTTTCTAGTCCAATTCGCTTGCTAGAGGTTGCATAAATGCTTGCTAAGCCTAGATTGTGCTTTAATCATGCTAATATGAATGCCAAGTCATGACTAGATGAATGTGCAAGATGCATGCGAAAATTACGAAGGAAACCACACAAAATGACGGAATAATGAAATATGAAACGACGAAGAAAATCACATGAAATGACAATGTTTTTGGAGAGAATGGTCTGAGAAAACATACCGACATCAAGAGAATCAAAAATGCGATAGACCCAAATCATCAGAATCGTAGAAAACATTAAGGAAATCAATATGGAAAAATTGCAAAGAAGTCCATACAAAACAACCAAATGGTGACATGTGAAGAAAATAACATGAAATGACGATGTTTTTGAAAAGAATGTTCTGGAAAAACATACTGATATCAAAAGGATCAAAAGTGGGATCAACCTGAATCATCAAATCAGGGAAAATGTCGTAAAAATAAAAGTGGAGAAAATAATTCGCAATTGGGCCAATGTGGGCCTTTAGGTCAATTAATGTATGCCTTTGGGCAATGAAATCCAAATCAAAATCGTAAAAGTCCAAAAATATAGAATAAGGGGAATCAAATCAAATTTCAAGTGAAAGAATTCAAAAACAGGTTGGAGAAAAATCCATGGGAAAATACTTAGAATGTAGGCTTACCCAAACGGATGGAATGATATACAAGTGCAATGAAAAACAATGTAAAATGCATGAAAATGTACCTAAATGTATAGAAAAAGCTGAGGAATGATTTGTACAGGGATTATGCATGACTTAGTACACGACTAACATGCATGTGCATGAATTGATAGCATAGGGATAATTTGGTAATTTCACATGACTAAGTGTAATAAATATATGCATGTGCATGATGCATGATCCAATATATGCAAGTGTAACCATGCCGGCGACAGCCTCGAGCGTGGCGTGGAAGGCCAAATGCGTGAGGGTCGGCAAAGTCACGGCAAAACAATAAAAAGCAAATGATAAAAATACAGGAGTCGCCACCTAGTCTACTTGAAAATGGGAGACGAGGAAAACCGTTTTAAAACATGAAAACCATGCCATAAAACCGATGGAAAAGGAAAACATGAACCAGAAAATGGGCAAGGATCCCTATTACGCACGAGGAAGGAATTAGGCACCCTCGTGCACCCGAAAAATCAGCCTTTCATGGGTTTCTCGTTTACTTATATGAAATGTTGGCTTTTCAGCTTGTTTCTGTACGCCCAAGGGCGATATGCAATGCAACTCTATATGCAAGTGGTGCCTTATGCTAAACATGGATAGAGGGACTGTAGGATGTGTCCTAATGCTCAGAAAGGTCACCCAAGTTGTGGGTCAAGCACCGTTGTAAAGATATTGCACGGATATGACCACAGATCCAACAACATCTAGTGGCTAACGTCCTCGCTTTGCTATATGCAAAACCTAAGCTACCATGCACAACTATGGATGAAAACAGATTGGAGTCATCCTGATATATCTAGGAGGACACCTAAACAAAACCAAAGGCAAAGCAAATTGGGAATCATGTTAAATACCATGCCAAAAAGCTACTATGTGTAGTGAAAACAGGTAGGTGCGCTTGTTCGGTGTGCCAGACTGGTGCACCACCTATGTGCGCCTATGTTGTGCGCCACCTATGTGCGCCTATGAAAATGTAGATCAGACAATAAGCTACACTAATGTGCCATGCGATATAAAATCATGCAAACATGCATAAAATCCTCTGAAAATGCATCATGGACATCTAAAACACCTGATCACATGTGAGTGAGTTTTCCCCTCTTCCACAAGGTCATAAAGGAAAGAGGAAACCCAAGAAAACATGATATGGGTCTTGTGCTCAAGGGCAATATGTCTCACACAAGACCACACAACTCCTATACTAAATAAAGCTAATGGGTTTCAGCCATGCCACCCGGTTCTGGATCATGGACTATTGCATAAGAACTCTCCAAATAAGAGTCCACAGGGCAACCAGTTCACCAGACCCCAGTGGCAGGCTGACTTCACTAGATGCAAAACTAAAACAAATAGTGCTATTATATGTTAAAATTATGCATAAATGATCATGGTATATCACAGAACAAATATCAGAAAGATCAAAGTCCAAGACAATCGGAATAGCATGCAGATCATGATGCAAAGTTGGCTGCTTGCACCCTGTGACCAGGCTGGTGCGCCAGTCTTGTGCTTTAACCTAGTGCGCCAGTCTTGTGCTCCAACTTGGTGCGCCAGCCTGGTGCACTCTAGATACTCTGTTTTAGACTGTGGTCTGACTTCAGAGCCTGGATCAAATGCATGCAGACAATCACTTGAAAGATTATTCATATCATTATTTCAGATGTCAGGGAACATAATCATGTTAAGAAATCAAGACTTGAACATCCATTTCATTCTCTCTTTTCTAATCATTCTCATGGGTTCACAAGGACTGCAGTTACACATGTTTTCTTTATGATGCATGAGATTATCTTATATGATTTAAACTATAGGGAAACATGACATGGGATGCAGAAGGCACGTCATAGTACAAGTAAACATCATGATTGGCAAGCATTGAACAGATTTGCATAAAAAAACATCATAAACTCCAAACTAATCAACAAGAGTGCAAATAAGCATCAACACAGCATAAGTGCAAGTAAATATCAACATAACGAGAGCAAGTATTGACAACATGAAAACACTATACTACATTTGCAGTGTGTGCTCTATGTAAAGTGTCATGCAAAGATTACATGGAAGTGTCAAGAGACATACCTTTGATGTACTCCTTGGTGACTCAAGGTGGCTTCTTCTTGGTGCTTTGGACACAGCTAGGGATGCAAGGGAGCTGGTTGCTAAGAGTGGGTGGACAGCCAAGAGACTTGCTAAGAGAGATGAGTTGCCAAGGAGGGCCTTTTAAAGAGAATGAAAGGGTAACTCCTTGGGATGCAAATGGCCTCGAAACTCAACAGCCTTGCGTAGATTCTTGAAGAATATTCGCAAGTGAAGGTTACAAGCACAGAAGATGGAAAGCCAGCAGCTTGAGAAGTGGTTGTGTGCTAGCATGGTGCGCGAGATGAGTGCGCCAGCTTGATGTGCCAAGTTGGTGCGCCAGCTTCGTGCGCCACTTTGGTGCTCCCACCTAGCTGCCGGACCGTTGGCTTGTGGTCAGTTTGTGCAATGATCTCGGACTAATTAAAATGTCAAATAGGGTTCAAAAGTGGTTAAGCTTGCTACATCCAAAGCAACATCTTCAGGAGGATTCACCTACGAGCCGCCTCAAAATCGGGGTGTCTACAGCAAGATGTTGGGAAAATGTTATTTACAAGAAAACTTGATGGAAACAAGGTTTTAAATACAAGAAAATAATGTAAACATGTTAAAGGGCAAGATCAAGGACTAAAGTGCAAAATTCACGAAAAAGGGGAGATCTTGATTAAAGTATATTCAATGACTTTTATCTTAGTATTTAGATGATGGATTAAATGAAAATGTGGCACTATATTTTGAGATGTGTGAAAATTACATTTTGGTAATTTTCTAAAAAATTAGGGTCTAATGTGCAAAATTCACACATAAAGTGCAGATGTGATTAAAATGTGAAATTAAAGGTTTATTTACATTGCAAGCATGATTTTCAAATAAAAAGTATATTCAAGTTCAAAATTATAAATGCATATGTGATTAAAAAAATGAAAAAATGCCAAAAAAATGCATTAAAACAATTAAAATCCTAAGTAATGAATTTGAAATTAATTTAAGGGTCTGGATGCAAATTTCTCTACACTCAATAACTGTGTTTCAGGAATTCAAGGGCTTTCATGCATAGTTATAGGGTTTAAATGTGATGGAAAATAGGTTTCTATGATGTTCAGTGTGATTACAAAGTCTTTTAAGGGTCAGAATGCAAATCTCACAATGAAGGTTTATTTTAGAAAGCTTTGGGGGCTCATGCAAAACTTCAAGACTTAATTGCAAAGAAAACAAGATTTTAAGGGGCTTAAGTGTGAAGAAATAAATATTAATGCACTAGTCATGAAGAAAATAAAACATGTAGGGGCCATATGCAATTTTTACAGAAATAACAAAAGGAATAAAACTTGTTTAAAACTACAGGGGTTCAAATGTAAAAACCCAAGACCTAAAAGTAATGATCCTAAGGACCTAAATATAAACTCCTAAAACTTCAGGGCCTAAGCTAAAAACTCCTCTTTGAAGTTCACTAATGGATCGCCGGCATCCTCACTCTGGCGACGGTCTAGCAGTGTTACAGTGGTGAAGGATGGCAGGCGACAGTTGGGGAAGCTTGAGTGTGGTACGATGAGTGTCCCCAGGGCATAGGGTAGGGCTGGAGAAGGTAAGGGTGCTCCTCCCACCTCACGCTCTAATGAGGAGCTGTCGACGTTGGAGAAGACGATGGTTGAGTGATTGGCGATGATGCTACCGTTGGGATGGCGTGGCGGTGAGTGGGGGAGCTTCACGGCGATACGGTGGATGCTCTAGAGGGGTCAGAGGAGATCAAGGGAGTCGGGGTGGCTCCACCCACTTCCTAGGTCAACGACGGACGTGGCGAAGGTGGGGATGTTGCTCTAGGCTCTGGAACAGCAGCGTGGCTACGTGGAGAGGTTCCTGGCGGCGAGGCAAAGCTTCCTAATGTAGTGTCTTGGAGCGGGCGTAACCAGAGAGCCCAGGGGCTACACAAGAGGATCGGCGGTCGACAGAGGCGATGACGAGGCTTTTGGCCGTAGGAGGCTAGTGGGACCCCTCCTGAGCAATAGAGGCTAAGGGATGGGGAGGAAGAAGAGGGACGAGAGGCTTCAGGAGCCTGTTCTCATCCCAAGAGGCCACTAGCCTTGCCGGTGGTGGTGAACCCACCACCAAAGGGCTCAGGGTTAGCCCGTATCTCTAGTGAGACATGAATAGAGGGCTTGAATGGGCTTGATGGTGCTAAAAGACGATGATTTGAAGTTAAAAAGAAAGGTGAGGATTACCTAGATGGATGTTCTGTCCCCTCCAGCGAGGCTGGTCGACGTCCTCTGGTGGAGACGCTCTAGTGGTAGAGGTTCGGTTGTTCTCTAGGGCTACTGAAGGGTTCAGGGGGATGCTCTAGAAGTCGTGGATTGTTGGGCTATCTTTGGGTTCTCTCCTTTGGTTGAAGCGTGGGTCCCTCAATCGATGATCAGAAGCTTTTAAATGCTAGTGGGCTTCCCGAAGGGTTGATTCTCCTCCTCGATGGCTGAGGACCGCCTGATGCTTGCATGAGCTGGTAGGAGGGTGGTCGAGTATCATGTGAGGAGGAGATACGCTCTGGAGATCTCAAGATATCACCAGAGTTATCGCCTAGAAACTCGAGGGTCACCGGAGATCAAGGGTTGGTCAGAATTATTTTTCTTGTTTCCTAAGTTTATGATTGAAGAGGAATATGGGTGTCGTGGGTTGGTTTTGGGACTGCAAGTGGGCTTCAGATTTTAGGGTTTTTTAGGTTTTTATTTTTAAGGGTTTTTTAAGGATTTTGGGTTTTAGATTTAGGTTTTTTTTGTGGTTTGTTTTAGTGATTTAGGTTTTTGATTAGGTTTTCTGATTTTAATTATGTTTTTGATTTTTATTATTTTAAGTTTAATTAATTGATTTTAAATTAAAGTTTTTTTGGACTTTATTACTTAAAAGTTTTTTGTGATTTTAATTAGGGTTTTGAGTTTAATTAAGTGATTTTAAATTAGGGTTTTCGGATTTTAATTAGGGTTCTGAGTCTAATTAAGATTTAGGGTTTTAATGTTTCAAGTTTAATTTGGTGATTTAATTAGGGCTTTTGGGTTTACTATTTTGTATAGGGTTTTTATGGTTTTAAGGTTTAAATGGATTTGGTTAATTGATTTAAGTTTTGGATATGATTAATTTTAAATTTAAATTTAATTAATTTTTACTTGATTTAATTAAGGATTTAATTTAAATTTTGATTTAATTGGTTTTTATTAGGGATTTGATTTAGATTTTAATTTAATTGGTTTTTTTTGCTTGATTTTGTTTGGATTAGGGTTTTTATTTAATTAGATTTAATTTCCAATGGATTTTATTGAGTTTTACTTGATTAGGGTTTTTGCTGAATTAATTTGAGTTTTAAATGGTTTGCATGCATTTTACTTGATTTTGATTTTATTTAGGGTTTTCACTTAATTAACTTGGATTTTAAATGATTTGAATGGATTTTATCTAATTTTGGTTTTAATTAGGGTTTTTACTTGATTAATTTGGATTTTAAATGTTTTAAATGAGTTTTGTTTGGTTTCGAATTTTAATTATGGATTTTTGCTTTGATTAGGTCAGTGTGGGCTTAAATGGGCTTGAGTGGGTTTGTGGGTTTAGGTTGAGCTAGGGT
The DNA here is from genome assembly GCA_024699735.1 of Posidonia australis. NCBI lineage: Eukaryota > Viridiplantae > Streptophyta > Magnoliopsida > Alismatales > Posidoniaceae > Posidonia > Posidonia australis. Next base: position 4,319 of record JAMKQA010043625.1, on the reverse strand, counting down.
TTCGGTGATGTAGACACCTCGATTTTACAGTCACTTGGCGGCAGGCTCCTCTAGAAGATGCTCTGGTTGCAACCATCACTTCTAAACCCTAACTCCATAGAACCCTAAGCCCACTTAGGCCCACGTAAGCCCATTAGGCCCATACAGGCCCACTTGGGACCACACAAGTCCACACAAGCCCCATTAGGTCCACACATGCCCAGTAGGCCCAAACAAACCCACATAGGCCCACACAAGCTCATTAGGTCCACACAAGCCCACTTAGGTCCACACAGGCCCACTTGGGCCCACACAAGTCCACACAAGTCCATTAGGCACACATAAACCCACTCAAATTTAATCCAAGCAAAAACCACTAATTAAAAAACCAAAATAAGCAAAATTCACCAAAATCCACTTAAAATTCTAATTAATCAAGTGAAAACCCTAATTTAAGCTAAAAACCTTAATTAAAATCCAAAACCCTAAAAAAACCCTAAAGTTAGTTAAGTTAAAAAACCTTAATTTAAACCCACAAACTTTAATTAAACCTAAAAACTTAATTTAAACTAAAAAATTTAATTAAAATCCTAAAACCCTAATTTAAAATCACTTAATTAAACCCAAAAGACCCTAACTTAAAATCACATAATTAAACTCAAACCCCTACAAATCTATAATTTAAAAACAATTAAATTTCAAAAACGCAAAATCAAAACTTAATTAAAATCACCAAAAAAAATAATTAAAAAAAACTTAAAGACAAAAAAAACAAAACACTAAAGCAAAACCAAAAAAAAAAAAAAAAGGAATAACAAAAGCCCAAAAAAACAGTCTGACCCGTTAAGCCCATTCACAGCCCAATACACCCATTGCATATTTAATCAAAAACATTGGCAAAGAAAAAAATAAAGCAATAGTGATCTTCTTCCTCCACTCGATCTCCCCACTCCCCTTCCCACGAAAATACAACCACCCACGATCTCCCTCGCTCCCATTCCACCCCTTTAAAAGCTTTGACAACCGCACCAAGAAAAAAAAACGGGAACGAAGAGGCATCGCATCACAGGGAGGGGAGGAGAAGAACTGAGATCGCCGGAGAGTCCCGACGGTTTTTGTTTTTTGCCACCGATTCTTCCTCTGTTTGAGAACCCAAAAAATCCCTAACACTCCACAACATCCAGAGCTTCCTACCCAAAGTCGTTTCTGCCCCAGAAGCCTACCTCAGTCACCAGAGCACCCAACCAGAGGAGCTCGCCATCGTGCATCGTCAGAGAGGACAGCACCACCCAGGTATGCCTCTCCCCTTCTTTTCAATTCCAAATAGCCTCCCCTAGTCCTTTACTTGTAGCCCGATAGAGTAGGCCGCTCCTAAGTGCCATCGTTCCTCCTTCTGGTGGTGGGTTCACTACCACCAGCATGGGCATTGGTCTCCCTGGGTCCAAGGGAGACCCTGCGGACCACCCTCTTCTCCTCCTCTATTCTCCTCCTCTACTTCTGGTGTGCCCCTTACTCTTAAGGGAGAAGCCAAGCTCGCCAGACCGTCGGAACGCCACCACCACTGCAGCTCCCCTGTCACCGTCGATGGAACGCTGTGGCCCCCCGAAGCACCGCCGTAGCCCTCACATACTCCCCTGACAATCCTCAAGCCTCTACGAGCCCTGGAAGACACTTGCCCCATTGCCTGGATTGCGGCCATGCTCCGACGACCCAACGCTGCCGTCGCCGTCGACACGGGAACGGGGAGAGTGACTCCCTCGTGCGTGAAGCAATTTACAACCTCAGGAACATTCTTCGAAGTCCTCCGAAGCATCCCCAATCGCCGCCGCATCCACCCACAGCCACTGAACGCGCCTACGCGAGCTTCCCCGTCGCCGGAGATGAAGGTCGGAGAGGGAGGTCGACGGCGCATTCCATCCGTCTGGGACACGATCCGCGCCGTTGGATCCTCCCCACGTCTCCTCCTCAAGCTTCCCCCTCTTCCTGATCCTTGATCAGGAGCCCGGAGAGGCTTGAATGAGCCTCTTAGCCCGTCGCCGCCGGTGATCTTCGAATCGTTGGCGGTGACACTCATTTTATTTTAGTTTTATTTTAACGTTTTTAAGTTATTCAAGTATTACGTTTAGATCCTTTTTTATTGCATGTGGGTCCAGAAAGTTTCACTTTAATCCCCATTTTGTTTCTTTATTTTTCTATGTGAATTTTTCATGTGGCCCCTTAAATAATTCATCTTTTATTTATTTACTCATGAATACACGTTTTTATGACATTTGGGTCCCTGGAGTATAGTTTCTTCACATTTAAGTCCTAGAAATTTACATTTAAGTCCATGAATATTTCTGAAATGACTTTTCTCAATGAAAGTTACGTTCTGAACCCTATGCATTCTAAAAATTGCACTAATAAGCATGTAAATTGAGTTTTCTTTACAATTAGGTCCTGAAAATTTGCATCTAACTCCTAGAACTTTTAAAAATGAGTTTTCAATGTGAATTTTGCATTTTAAACCTCAGGAAACTTCATAATTGCTCTAACCAACATAAAAGCTTGATTTTTGTCACAACCAGGCCCTGAAATTTTCCAGAAAGGCCCCTGAATTCACATTAAAGTATTTTTGAGCATGGAATTCACATTTTGACCCTTAAATTATTTCTAAATCCGTCATTTAGGGTTTTTAAATGTTTTCTATCACATTTTGGGGATATTTTTCACTCTTATTTTGCATTTAATCATGGAATCTATTTAAGCATCATGTTTTCACTGGGATTTGACCTTTAGTTTCACATTTTGGCAGCATTTGCACTCATGTAAATTTTGCACTTTAGTCCCTGACTTTTTAGGAAATTATCCAAGTGCAGTTTTTGCATCCTTGTGCCACATTGACACTGGACCCATCATTTTCATGTTAGAATAAGGACCATGAACCTGTTTTTCATCTATTTTTTCATTCTTATCGCGAATTTTGCGTTTTAGTCCCTATGTTTGTCATTTATTGCATTTACATCCTTTTGGTGATTTTTCTTCTCCGGTTTCTTCCAAATCACATTATCTAGACATTTAGAATACCTTTTGACATATCTTAGGCCATGCATCATTCCCATGCAAGCACTTGTCACATCTGACTAGGGGAAATGACCAAATTGCCCCTATGTCCCCAATTCATGAGCATACACCTCATTCTTTGCATTTAGCCTTGCATTGTCCATGTTTCAGCCATTCTCTAGAGTTTTTGCACATTTAGGCACTTATCTTTACTTTTTTTATCCATTTTCCTCACATTTGTATCCTTATTTGGTGAGCCGACATCCCATGCCTTTCATCCATGGTTTCTTTCTCCACTCTGCCGTCAGAGATTCTCATCCTTTATCCGATTTGACTAGTTTTGATCCTACATCTCATGTTTTTGATTTGATTTGGATTTCATCGGTCGAGGGCATATAGTAAAAGACTTGTCAAAGCCGACATGGTCCCAATATGAGGATTATTTCCCCCCCTTTTTTGATTTTCACAATTTTCCTCATTGCCCGAGGGCGTACAGTAACAGGCCTGAGGGCCGACATTTGGCCCCATCACGGGTTTTTTCCCCCTATTTGATTTTCATGACTTTTTCCATGATTCCGAGAACACAGGTTGACTAGACTTTTCATCCTTTTGACATCAACATGGTTTTCGAAGGAATTCTTTACAAAAACATCTTCATTTCATGTGGTTTTCTGTGATTTTGTCAATTCATGTGGGTTTCTCCACAATTTTTGCACATCGTCTTGCACATCCATTCAGTATTGTCTTGGCACTCACACCAGCATGATTAGAACACAATCTAGGCATAGTAAACACTCATTCAGCCTTAAGCAAGCGAATCAGACTAGAAAGACCGAGTTTCTCGGGCGTACGGGGGTGCCTAACACCTTCCCCGTGCGTAATAGGAATCCTTACCATTCCTCTGGTTAGTAGACATCTGGCCTTCACGTTTGCATCTCATTCATTCAATTTTAGTGAATTGTTTGTGGTTTTCCTCGTCTTTCCCTTAAAAGACCAGGTGGCGACTCCATTTCTCTTCCTTTTCTCATCCCATCTCGCGCCCTTGCCATCTTGGCATGGCTGTGGCATCCTCACCTCCTCGAGCATGGGGGCACGGTCGCAGGTGGAATTAGGGTTTAGGTTTGAGTGTTAAGGTTTTGGTGGAGTTAAGGTTTAGATGGAGTTGGGGTTTTGGTGGAGTTACTAGAGCATCTTTCCAGAAGAGCCTGCTGCTAAGTGACTGCAAAATCTGGGTGTCTATATATATATATATATATATATATATATATATATATATATATATATATATATATATATAT
>JAMKQA010043624.1:0-17522 GCA_024699735.1 Posidonia australis | reverse complement strand
TTCACTTGATTAATTTTGATTTTAAGTGTATTTTAGTTGATTTTGTTTAATTTGGTTTTTAATTAGGGTTTTTGCTTGGATTAAGTTTGAGTTGGTTTGTGGTGGCCTAATGGGCTTGTGTGGGCCTATGCGGGCCTAAGTGGGGTATGTTTGGGCCTAATGGTCTTCTGTGGGCCTAAGGTTCTATGGAGTTAGGGTTTAGGAGTGGTGGTTGCAACCAGAGCATCTTCCGGAGGAGCCTGCCGTCGAGTGACTGCAAAATCAGGGTGTCTACACTAACAAATAGAATAGGAGCACCTCAAGGGAAACTACTAGGGTGTATCAATCCTTTGTCCACTAATTCCTGCCATTGAACATATAACTCCTGTAATTTTGCAGGTGCCATCCAATATGGGGATATTGATATTGGATCAGTACCAAAGACCACGTCAATGACAAATTATATCTCTCAATCTGGTGGTAATCCTGGTAGTTCGTCAAGAGAGAGTTCTGGGAAGTCCCTCACTATAGGAACATCTTGCAATCTAGGTTCACATGATTTGGTCTCACATATATGTGCTAAATATGCTTGACAACCTTTATTGATCAACTTTTGAGCTACCAAGGCTAAAATAACACATCTTAGGATGATTTGTCTTTCCCAACAAAAGATAAATTTTTTCCCATTAGGAGAACGGAAGGCTACCTCCTTCCTAAGACAATCCACAATTTCCTTGTATTTAGATAAACAATCCATCCCATTAGTTATGTCAAAATCCCTAATCTTCAAATGGACTAAGTCAACAAAAATCTCAAATCCTCCCAAGAATAGCTGACAATCTTGATATACATCTCAAAAAATCATAGAGTCACCCAAAGGAATGTCCACAATAAGTGGAGAATTAAACTACCAGGTGCTCGACCCATATAGGGAGCCATGGAATAAGTCATAAAGGAATGTGTGGATCTAGGATCAATCAACATGCATATATCAAAACCAACAAACTTAAAAATACCTGAAGCAACATTTAGTACTGCAATGGCCTCCTTTTGAGTTATAACATAAACCTTGGCTTGACCATGAGGTATTGTAGACTAGCTATTTTGTACTATTCCCCTAGCAATTGAGGTGCTTCCTTGATGAGTGTTCCTAGGGAAGTTTCCCTTTGCTTGAATAGTGCTAGAGTTTTGTGTGGTTATCACAACAGTTCCTCCTACAAGCATAGGACATTTTTTCTTAATGTTCCAACTTGACCACACTCATAGAATGTTTGAGAAGCTTCACGACACTCTCCTCGATGTACATGCCCACAAATAGAATAATGCTGAGAAACTAAGGTGCAAGAAATGTTAAGGGCACTAAATGTTGAGTGAGCCTGATTATTTGTAGCATAACTTGTCCCCTTATGCATCTGACGTTGTCTTGTATATTGACTATGAGGTGGAGCTTTTTGTTGCTTTGCAAAATTTCCTATTTGGTTAACAACCTAAGTAGAACTACCCTCTCGCTAGCCCATAGTGGGAGCTGGATTCTCCCATAGTGGGAGCTTGCTTGTTTGCTTGGAAGTGGTCATTAAACTTCCTCTTCTTTGATTGGTCCTTATGACATCAGTATGCAAGGATTGCCCTCTTAGCCCTCTTGGCTCCCTCCACTAGTTGGGAGAAATTAGAGTGGTATGTCAAGGCAAGCTTAGACATGATGTCCAACTGTTGTGACCATGCCGACCCGGAGGGTCCCGACGCGGAGTCGCGCCAGAGGGAAGGAGATCATAGCCATGCCAAGATAGCAAAGGCGCAAGGAAAGATAAAAGAAAAAGAAAAAGAAAAGAGGAGTCGCCACCTAGTATTTTAAGGGAAAGACGAGGAAAACCACAAAAAAGATTGGATGCATGAGGTGCAGATGTGAAGGCTGGATGTCAGCTAACCAGAGGATGGGTAAGGATTCCTATTACGCACGAGGAAGGTGTTAGGCACCCTCGTACACCCGAGAAACTTGGTCTTTCTAGTCTAGATTGCTTGCTAAAGGCTAGATGGATGCTTGCTGAACCTGGATCATGCTCTAGTCATGCTAATATGTATGCCATGACAAAACTGGATGGATGTGCAAGATGATGTGCGAAAACTGTGGACAAATCCACATGAATTGACAAAATCGCAGAAAATCACATGAAATGACGAGGTTTTTGCAAGGAACGCTTCGAAAAAACATAATGATGTCAAAAGGGTAAAAATGGAGTCAACCCAAGTCCTTGGAATCACAAAAAAGTCATGAAAATCAAAAAGGGAAAAATAATCCGTGGTGGGGTCAAATGTCGGCCTTCAGGCCTGTTAATGTACGCCCTTGGGCGATGAAATCTAAATCAAATCAAAAATTTGAAAAGCCAATCAAATCAGATAATGGATAAGAAACTCTATGGACAAAATGAAGAAAGAAATCCACGAAGGAAAAACATGTGATGCCGGCTCGCTAAATAGGTATACAAATGTGAGGAGAAAGTGAAATGCAATGCATGGATAAGAACCTAAATGTGCAAAAACTCTAAAGGATGGCTTAGACATGGACTATGCAAGACTGAGTGCAAAGATTGAGATGCATGCTCATGAATTGGAAGCATAAAGGCAATTTGGTCATTTCCCTGGTCAGATGTGATAAATGCTTGCCTGGGAATGATGCATGGCCTAAGTTATGTCAAAATGTGTGCCAAATGTCCAAAATGTGCTATTCGTAGGAAACATAGGGGAGAAAATCAACAAAATGATGTAAATACAATAAAGAACAAACATAAGGGCCAAAATGCAAAATTCACGAAAAGGAATGAAAATTTGGATGAAGAACAAGTCCATGACCCCTATTCTACCATGCAAATGATGGGTCCAATGTCAATGTGGCACTGGGATATAAAAGTTGCACTTGGATAATTTCTTGAAAATTCAGGGTCTAAAGTGCAAAATTCACACATAAGCGCAAATGTCACCAAAATGTAAAGCTAAGGATCAAATCTCAGTGAAAACATGATTTTTAAATGGAATTAGTGATTAGATCCAAAGTATGAGATGCCATAAGTGAGAAATATCCCAAAATGTGCAAGAAAACATTTAAAACCCTAAATGATGGATTTAGAAAAAATATAAGGGCCTATATGCAAATTACATGTGCTCAAGAGTGATTTGATGTGAATCCACGGACCTTTATGCAAAATTTCCAGGTCTGATTGTGATAAAAATTGGGCTTTTATACTAGTCAGTGCAATTATGAAGTTTTCTAAGGTCTAGAATGCAAAATGCACAAAGAAAACTCATTTTTAAAGTTCTAGGGGCTAAATGCAAATTTTCAGGACCAAACTGTAAAGAAAATTCAACTTTGATGAAGGACAGTGTGATTTTTGAATCTTTTAGGGTTCTAATTGCAAATTTCCCAAAGAAAAATTATTTTAAAAATCTTCAGGGGTTAAAGGTAAATGTTCTGGACCTAAATGTAAAGAAATTATGTTCACAGAGATAAATGTTCTCCAGGTACCCAGATGTGATAAAAACATGCATTAATATGTTAAGAATTAAAAGATAAACTATTTAGGGGGCCACATACAAATTTCATAGAGAAAATAAAAGAAATAAATGTATTTTAAAACTATTGGAACTAAAATGCAAATGTTTGGACCCATATGTAATAAAAAGGACTGAAATGTAACAATTAAATAAGTTAAGGGATTTTTAAATGAAAATAAAAAAATTAACTGTCACCGTCGATGATTAGAAGATCGTCGGCGGCGATGACTTGGGAGGCTCATCCGAGCCTCTCCAGATGCCTAATCGGAGATCAGAGGTGGGGGAAATTATGAAGAGGAGATGTGGGGAGGATCCAACGGCTCGGATCGAAACCCCAATGGCTGGAATGCGCCGTCGACCTCCCCTCGCCGGCATCTTCTCCGGCGATGGTGATTCTCACGTAGGCGCGTCCGGAGGCTGCGGCGAAGGCCGGAGGAGCTCCAGGGGTGCACGGCCGGACTGTGGGAGGCTACGACAAGGTCCAGGGAAGCCCGGAGTGTTCCTCCCATCTTCGTCTTCGGCGACGGGAACAGCGGAGGTGGGGGCGTCGCTCTGAGGACTGTGACGACGGCGTGGCAATGCGAAGATGATCGTGGTGACGTGGAGATGCTTCTGGAGGAGGTGGCTCAGTGCTGGGTGGCTGGCGTACGCGGACGTGCTCTCGACAACAAGCGGCGATTGGCGACGTCGGTGAGGGAGCAACGGCGACTGCGCGGGCTTCTCTAGAACGAAGGGAAACCAGAGGAGGAGGAGAGAAGAGGAGGAGTGAGGAGAAGAGGAGGAGAGGCCCTTGAAGGGTCTTGCCTGAGGTCGGGAAGCCCGAGCCTCGTCGGTGATGGTGAACCCACCAACGGAAGCAGGGATGACAGCACGCGAGGAGCCTTGCTCCGTCGTGGCGCATTCCAGGGGTCTAGAGGGTCCTAAGGGGGCATGCCATGAATTGAAACAGAGGGGAGAAAGGGGCACTTGTGTTGTGTTGTCTCTCCGATGTTCTTCAGTGGCAGTGGCAGCGTTTCTGGTGATGCTCCGGTGGCCCAGGTTGCTGGGATGGTGGCTGCTAGATTGAGAGCTTGGGATTGGATGCCTTCGCGAGTTGGTGGTTAAGGGAGAAAGGCTCTCAATTGCTGGAAGCTCGCAGGTGGAAGGTCTGAAAGTCTTCCTCTTTTGGTTGTCGACGACAGGTGAACTTTATACTCCGACGAGGCTCTCTAGAGCCGTCGATTCACCTCCTCGACCACTATGCATCGTGGGATCACGCACGTGGGTCGGAGGAAGTTGGCCAAAGATCACGAGGGCTGAGATCTGCTCCAGATTCCTCGGGATTGCTTGCCAAAGTTCTCTCCGGAAAATCAAGGGTCGTCGAAATTATTTTTGACTTTTATAAAGTTCTGAATTGAATAGTGTTGGGCTTAATGGGCTTAGGGTTTTGGATTTTGTTTTGCTTTTTTTAGGGTTTTATTTTTAGGTTTTTAATTGGACTTTATAGGTTTATTTTAATTTCTTAATTTTGTGATTTAGGGTTTAATTAGGGTTTATGGTTTTAATTTAGGTTTTTTGTTTGATTAATTAGGGTTTTTATTGATTTTAAGTGGGTTTTAAATGGATTTAAGTGGATTTAATTTCATTTTACTTAATTAGGGTTTTTATTTGATTAATTAGGGTTTTTATTTGATTTTAAGTGGGTTTTAAATGTATTTAAGTGGATTTAATTTCATTTTACTTAATTAGGGTTTTTATTGGATTTTAAGTGGATTTAATTGGATTTATTTTCATTTTGACTTGAATTAGGGTTTTTGTTTTATTAATCTGATTTTAAGTGGATTTTATTTGATTTGTATGGTTTCAAGTTTAATTGGGTCAGAGTGGGTTAGTGTGGGCTTGAGTAGGTTAGGGTTTTGGTGATCACAACCAAAGCATCATCCGGAGGAGTCTGCTGTCAAGTGACTTCAAAATTGGGGTGTCTACAACTGTAATCTGCAACAAAAAGATCTTCAGTGCTCGAAAAAGCATTTGCTTCAAGTCTCCCAAGTGTATCATATGTCTTGGCAATTGCAATAGGCTTAGGTTAAGACTAAATTTGAAGTTGTGTCGGATGTGTTAGTGGTGGATGAGGTTGTGCCAATTGTTGAGAGATGACAACAGCAAAAGCCTCCCTCGCAATGTCTACAAACACTCACCTCGACGCAGTAACAGGAGGTGGTGGAGGGGTAACAACACTAGTATCATGTGAGGCTACTTCCTCTTGTTGCTCGACTGGCACATCTTCTTCAAGAGAAACATTGTGCTCAAGAGGAGGAGGGGCATGATGATTATTCTGAGAGGTAATAAGACATGCCCTACGGGCTCGATGAGATCGAGGTTGGTGACATGGAAGCATTCTATCTTGTATAAAAAGAACACCCTTGATATCTATCGGATCCCTTAATTAACATTCAAAGAATCTGTAGACACCCCATATGATTGCAATTGGACATAACCCTAAAATCCAGCCTGAAAATCCTAACCCTAGACTTATACCGTAGACCTAAACCCTAGACCTAGCCAAAACCCTATATCTAACCCTAAAACCCAGCCTAGAACCCTAAAATCCAACCTAAAACCCAAACCCTAATCCAAAACCTAAATCAAAACCCTATGAATAAATCCAAAACCCTAGGATTAGTTCAAAACCTTAAATAAAATCCAAAACCTAAATCAAAACCCTAGAATTAATCCAAAACCCTAGGATTAGTTCAAAACCCTAAGATTAATTCAAAATCCAAAACTAATCCAAAACCCTAGAATTAATTAAAAAACCTAAACCTAATTCAAAATCTTAAATCTAATTCAAAACCCTAACTCAAACCCTAAATCAAACCTAAACCCTAATCTCAAACCCTAAAAACCTGTAACAACTTCCCACTCCACCTTAACAATCCTAACTACTTCCCACTTCACCTTAACAACCTTAACTACTTCCCACTTCACCTTAACAACCTTAACCACTTCTCACTGCACCTTAACAACCCTAACTACTTCCCACTCCACCTTAACAACCCTAACCACTTCCCTTAACAACCTTAATTACTTCCCACTCTAACCATAACAACCTACCTAGCCATTGCAAGCCTATAAATACCCCCCCTCCTCACATTTGCAAGAGAAAAAAGAAGGAAAAGGAGAGAGAAAAATTTGGAAAAATTGAGAGGAGAGCCACCAAGGTATTTTCTCCCAACTAGAGCAACCGGAGAGGTCTTGGATCAAAGAGGAAGCTTGGGAAGGGGAGGAATTCCAATTTCAAACCATCTCCAGCAAGCTCCGACGACCTTCGACAACCTCTGGCAGTCATCTTCACTGCCAACTCACGTAAGCTTCTATCAGACCTCAATTTCTTTCAATTCTGGTTCCCTAGGTCTTCCTCCATCTTCCCCAACCAATTCCAGCAGCACCAGATGGCTGCCTTGGTCTGAATCAGGTTTTCAGAGGTCGCCGAACACATTTTCTGGCAACGTAGGTGGGGGCACTAATCCAATGGATGATTCGTGCCCTGGAGTACTCGATCCTCTTAGGTTTAGTCTCCTCTTGCTTCCCCATCCATCTGGACACCGTTTCAAGCCCCCGAGAAGCCACTAGGTGCTGCTCGCCAAAGTCGCAGTCGTCGTCGCCAGGGAAGAAGACTATTGTGTAGCACGACGAGGCGTTCCACTCTCCGTAACGCAACTCCGACCCCTGGGAAACAATCCCCTGTTCTTCCCCAACTCACTGGAAGTTCTAGCGTCGCGTTTCCAGCCTCGAGTCACCCCTGCAGTCATGGTCACCGGAGCACAACAAGAGCTTGATCGGGAGGCAGAGGAAAGGCACAATTCTTGCCTCTGGATGGAGGAAAATCATCCTCTCCGTGCCTTCAGCCCTCCTAGGGCCTAAAGACGCTCTGCCACTGCCCCCAGAGTCTTCTTCTTCTCCATCACTTTCGCCGGAGTCGTGTCGACGGTGAGAGGGGTGGGCAGCCACCTCCGACCGTCCGATGCCATCTGAGCCACATGATGTGTTCCTCTTCTCTCCTTCTTGCTCCCAGTGAGCTTGGATGCCAGATCAGGCTCGGGATGGCCTGGAAGAACATCCCAGATGGCCATCGATGGCGGGGTTTCGTCGTCATCGACGGCCATTGCTCTTTTCTTAAAAAAAAAATAAAAAATATAGATCCTTTTTTTCTTACATTCAGGCCCCTACACATGATTTTTAATCATTTTAATAATGTTTGTTTTGAAATATTACAGTGTGACCCTTGTGTTTTTTTTATTAACGTTTTCCAGGCTTTAAAATTTGACATAAACCCTCTGATTAACTTTTCATACATTTTAAGTCCAGTATTTTGAATAAAAAACCTTGAGCTTTATTAAAATAATTCTGAATGCATGTTTTTCTGTCACAATTGCAAGTTAAACCCTAGATATTCAAATATTTATTCAAATGTGCTCAAAAATTGCATTTATAACCCTGAACTTCACTAATTTCACACCGAAAGCATATTTTCTAGGGTAAAATTACAGAAGAGTCCCTGAACTTCAAGTTTTCAAACTTAAGTCCATTCTCTTGTACATTTAACCCTGATTTTCTTGAGAATTGCATTAAATACATGTTTTACTAACAAAATTCCATATTGAACCCTAGGAATCCTGATTTTGACAAAAAATGCACAGTTCTACACATTTGACCCCTAATTTCTTCAAATTGCATAAAATGTGTTTTCTCAAGTATTTTTGCTGATTTAGCCTCAGAATTTTCAGCCTTCATTCAGAACATGTGAATTTTGCACAAAAGCCCTTGAAATTTACATTTCTCACACACACATGCATTTTGTACATTTTGTTCCCCTTTTCATGCATATTTTCTCATGCCTTCTTCCTTGCATCGTAACTCATTTCAAACTTGATTTTCCCATTGTTTCCTAGATTTTTTCCGACTTTCACGATTTTGATTTGATTTGGTTTTCCATAACCCGAGGGCATACATTAACAGGCTTGACAACGTCGACATTGACCCGAATGAGGATTATTTTCTCTCTTTTGATTTTCTTGGATTTCTTCGAGTTTCCGCTGATTTGCGTGACGCTTTTTGAGTATTCTCGATTTTCATGATTTTCCTCATCGCCCAAGGGCATACAGTAAAGCGACATTTTCATTGCCTACATTGTCCCTCCGATTATCATTTTGCCTTTTTTCCTTTCTTCACTTTGCTTTGGCATGTTTTCGCAATCATCTTAGGCATGTGCATTCAGAGTAAACAAGCATACACACAATAGACCATTAGCAAGTAGGAAACCTAGAAAGACCAAGTTCTTCGAGCGTATGGGGGTGCCTAACCCATTCTCCATGCGTAACAAGAATCCTTACCCTTTCTCTGGCCTGCATTGATTTGTGTACTACATCCATTAGGCACAGAGCATACATGTTTTCTTCACCTTGATTTCTTTTTGATTTTTCTTTGTGTTTGGTTTTCCTCGTCTTTCCATTAAAAGACTAGGTGGTGACTCCTTTTCCTTATCTTTTTCTTATCTTTCCTTGCTATTTCCGAGCCCAGTCTTCTTCTCCGGATTCACCATCTTTGCCGTGACCGTATCGGGACTCCTCGTGTTCTTCCACGCACCTAGGAAAGCCGTGCAAGGTTCCACCAACATGGTCACAGGAACTGGCAACTCCGCTGGGGATAACCAGATTTTGACTTTCCTTTTGGTTTTCTTGCTTGTCTTTGGTCTATACTTCGTGTTTGTTTGCTGTTCTATTTGTTTGAACATATTTGGCTATACATTCTTTTTTACACTATTGCATTGCCACCACACATGCACATGACCTGATTCATGACTTTTGCTTTGATGCTTGCTTTTCTTCACTACTTGTGAGCACTACACTAGCACATGCCATATTCATGCCTTTTGCTTGCTTGATTGATTGTTTGGATGCCATGATTGTGTGTTTTCTTCTCCTTTTTGTATTTGCCATGATTGGGAGAGTAGAGACATGTTTGCCTCCCTATCTGGTTGAAATAAAACACACAAACTCAGATAAACAAATAATAAGACATAACTAGAGACAAATGCTTATAATTCCTCATGGTTTAATAAAACGCAAGTAAAAGACACAAAAGCATATTGCATGAATGATCATTTTAGAAAGCATGCATCTTCTCCTCTGGGTCCACCCACAGTTTGCGAAGGACAATTCTAGTAACCCATTCTATAGCTTTGGCGTAGGACGTATTGCTAGTTTGTCCCCCCTTGTCAGGGGTTGTGTCGGTGTTAGTAGACGGTACAGCTCCATGCTACTGCAGGAGACGAGGCCACCAACCACCACCCGTTCACTGCCTGCGCTTTGGCCAAGATTTAGAATGGGAACCTTACTTTTCTGACCAGAGTCAAAACCTAAAACCCATGAGTGCGTCCCATGTGGTCAACCCCGTATGGGACATGCATGGTGAGGGAGTGCACTTTAGGACATTCATCCGCATTGTGTGTCATAGCATGCCACTTTAATAACTTGCATTTGTCTTCGCGTCGTTGTTCAGGTTCTGATACCTATTTCTCTTACCTGTTTTCTCAGGTAGCTTGTTGCGAGGTCCTCAGCTAGGAGCTCGGGTGTCTCCATTGCAGGCGACCTCCCATGGTTGTTTTCTCTTGCCTTTTCTGAGCTATTGGTCACTTTTGACAATAGTTCTTCTTAGAGCTCGTGCGTTTGTCTTCTGCCGCAGCTCCATTCATATTCGCTTGTGGTTAGCCATGGCCCCGCAAACCCGCAAGCCTCCGGTTATTGTTTTAAAGGGGGACGCACATTTAGATCCTCCTTCTCTCACTTTGACTGCTTCTTCTTCCCTTTGTGCGTCCCGATTTGGGAATCATAGAGGATCCCTATCTCCTCTTCCGGGACAGTGGCAAACACAAGCCGATCTAGGGCCCATCACCAAGTCGATTGCGGTGACTATCACGTGGGTCCCAAAAGTTTTGCCAGCTGCACTCTATCTCTCGGGCCCTCCTATTTCAGGAGTTCAACCAACTGCGGTTGCATCTATTTTAGGGGCCATTTCTGTTCCGCTCTTGCCTTTTGACTTATCTTTTGATGGGTCTTCGACCACACAGGCTCAGTATTTGAGAGCTTTGGCCCGAAGGTTCGAGCACATAGCCTTTTCTCTTGATCTTGTTGAGAGTCCTCCTCTTTTGGCCTCTGAGGTTCCAGTGCAGACCACTATAGCATTGTAGGCTCACCCCACTACATTATCGCCCATACCATCGCCTCAGCATCACACTGCTCCAGCGATGGGGGCGTTATCTTTGCCTCTTGAACCTCAACTGCATTTGTCACAACATGCATCACAGTCACCTAAGAACCAACCCATTAGTTGTGCGAGAGTACAACATTTCTCGAATCCATCGCCCGGAGCTGTATCGGTGCCGCAGCTGTTGCTCTCGCTCTCAACACCACACACAACACAGCATACTCAGAACCCACCTCAACATCAGGATCAGGTTCCAGCACATAGGTCATCATTGCACACCAGGCACACACCTTCCACTGTCAAGCCGGTGCATCTCATCACATGGCTCAACAAGGACAGCAACCTAAGAAGAAACGAGGTCGTCGCGTTGAAAGCGACTACACTCCACTGGGTGAGTCGCTAAGCGTAGTTTTTCCTCGGGTTGTGTCACTTCTGAGACTTTTGGATCCACGTCCCCCACCAACTCCACTCCCTTGGTGGTACGACGGGAACGTATACTACGATTATCACCGAGCCCCGAGGCACTCGACTGATAATTGCCACACTCTACGAGACGTCGTTCAGACTTTGATTGATAGTGGGATCTTTATTGTTGGCACAGCATCCACATCCATGTCTTTATCCTCACCAGCATTTAGGTCAGCACGCATTACACATCCACACACCATTGTTGAGCCGACATGTCTCGCTGCGTCAGTACAACAAGGGAAGCAACAACGGCAAAGGCGGCCTCGTTGTAGGGAAAGTGACTTCACCCCACTTGAGAATTCGTTGAGCAACATCTTTCTTAAAGTTGCACCATTCCTGCAGCTACCGGAGGTTCGTCCACCACCGAACTCGCTTCCTAGGTGGTATGAGACCAACTTGTTCTGTCAATTCCATCGCACTCATGGGCATTCGACAAATAAGTGTTTTGCTCTTTGGGATGCTATCCAGGATTTGATTGACAATGGAGACATTGTCGTCAACTCACAGGAGGCAGCACACACATACACCTACACCCACACTTGCACACACACGTGCACACCCTAGAATAGCTAACCTTACCTTGCCTGAGCCGGCAAGCTTTGAGGATGCTGGAACTTCTGGGGTTTGTCCTTTCTCTCCCAGCACTTTCCTAGGGAATCCATCAGGCCTCATTTGCCTAGTTTGTCCTCTCTCAGTTTCTGTCTGGTAGCACACACATATGCCACTCTTGTTCTTTTTCCTCATTAGCCTAGTTTGTCCTCTTGTCTTTTCTCAAGTCTTGTCTGACGACACTCACGTGTGCCACTCTTGTTCTTGTTCCTCTATGGGGGGGCCTAACCAAAAGTTTGCCAGTTTGCCATGCACCGATCTGACCCAGCACGTTCAAATATCCTAGATCAAGTAGGAGACAGCTGTCACAACAGATATCAACTCCAACAGAGATACAATCTTAATGTCACCAGTAGATTCGACATTCACAATGACAGTCTCAGTTTCAATAATGGTTTTGATGGCCTCAATTACATCTACCTTGATTTCGGTTTCCAATGGCACTGCTAGGAGTTACTTTGAACCCCAAGGGCATCGACAAGATAGCAACAACAAGGACTGGAGCTGTATCTTTTTCCTTTGCTTCCTTTGTTTTTATTTTTGCATCACCATATATCAAAACACAAAAAAAATAGAAAAA
Source organism: Posidonia australis (assembly GCA_024699735.1). Taxonomy (NCBI): domain Eukaryota; kingdom Viridiplantae; phylum Streptophyta; class Magnoliopsida; order Alismatales; family Posidoniaceae; genus Posidonia; species Posidonia australis. Next base: position 5,095 of record JAMKQA010043624.1, on the reverse strand, counting down.
GCACAAAAGTTGGAAAAGAAAAAAAGTGAAAAACACAAAACAGGAAAAAAAAACATCAAGAACAATTGAAAATAATTGTTTGCTTGTCAATAATATTCTGCCCGATGATGAAAATTGAGAAAGCTCGCCTATGTCAGAATGGATTACCCCTCCTCAATTGTCACTACTTAGACAACCAAGTTAGCATGGGAGCCACCGAACATCAAAGCCGGACGAAATGTCCAAACTCCGTAGGGATCCTACACCTCCAAGAGGGAGATAAAATGTTAGGGGTGACTGAGAGGGTGAGTTAGAAAAGAAAACATACATTTGTAAGGGCATAAAAGAATAAAGAAGACAGAATGTGAAGATAGAAGTCAGCCCAAGAGTGAGGGGTGTGCGTTGTAACTCTACCCTTACCACACCTTGGAGAGGAGTTGGAGTATGCGCTCAGTAAAATCACACCTTTGAAGGACTGACCCACCCTCTTCCAATAAAGGCTTCATGAATAGATCGTGCATTTATTACCTCCAAGTCAAGGTTAGAGTGAAACCACACATCTATGAGGGAGTAAAAGAAAAGTCAATGATGTTGAAAAGAAAAAGCAAGTGTAGGACTTTAAAGAGTTTGGCATAGAGCCAGGTCCATTACACTATCTTACAGTGAGTTCGAGTGCCACCACTACTTATTGAGAGCCACCTGATGACTTGCGAATCTCTGTAGTGTCAACTGAGTCGAAGGTGTCATCGTCCTCTAACAGGCATATAGCATTCTAGCCTAACTGAGGGCAGACAAACAGTCAAACTAAACAAGCAAGCAATCCAGATAATGAACTCATTGAACAAGCAAAGTAATAAATGTAGATAACAAGCAACTAAAATCACAAGGCATGCATTTCTTAAATAACTAAATTGTTCACAATAATAGAGTCCACCATAATAATCATAATCATCACAATTTTGCTTGGATGAATCTCTTTACTTGAATATTAATTGGTTCAATAGGATTTTGCCAAGTGCTTATAGCCAGGGGCATTTCAGCTGCCCAGTGGTTAAAGAGCATAAGTAGCAAGGACACCAGTTAGTGTACGAGCTACACAGACTTGCAGAATCAGCAGCATGACAGAAATTCCTCCGTAGTAGTTTAGGTGTGATAAACATTATTAGGAGAATGCCTGAGGTTAACACATCAAGTACATGTTTGTAGCCATAACACAATGACACAATAAGTAGAAGAATAGAGAATGGTCAACCTAAGACAAACTATGATTTATCACATTACATCCTGCCATCGGAGTATAGCTCAGGACAGTGAATGAACATATATGCCTCTAGTCAGTGAACAAATGTGTCTCTAGCCTCAACCAAAATGAACCTCGACCACTTCAGTGATTCAAAGTACAAGTCTTTACATCCTCGAGTGGTGCCCAACACTTTCTCAGGGTAGCCTGACTCGATCCCAGAGGCATCTATTTTGCCTTGGTATCTCCTGATCTAACTTCTGTTTTCATTGAGCATCATTCAACTTTTATGCTAGGGGCATGTCTGCTACTTTCTAGCTGGGCTCACACAATCTGTTACTTGGTTCATCAAGGGCAAGTCAGTTGTTCATTGATCAAGACCTACACATTAAATGATTAGCGGAGACAACAGCATGACTGTGGACTCCACGCAGCAATCCAGAATTTGGCAAATATAATCAGGAGAATGTCCTAAAGTAGCGTGGCCAAATACAAAGCTTTCAAAACACCACGGTTGAGCAGAACACATCCGAGACATACTAGTCGAAGCCAGGCTGCAACCTCAATCAAAGGCCTTTATCAAGTTGCCACAATTCCTTTTGTCTTCCAAGTACAATACCGGATAGCAGTTGGGTATACATACTTCCAGTCACTAGATGAATGTATCACTTGTTTCCACTAATGACAGTCTCAATTACTCCAATGGTTCAAGCTGCATCTATAGTTACAGTATGGCTTCCAAGACTCCATACCCTCAAGTGATGCCTGACAGAACACCAAATTACAATGTAACTCAGCCAGAGCCTTCGACCAAGGGCATGTCAGCAGTTCTTTGGTCAAAAGTCACATATTATGTGCCTGACAGAATACCAACTTACAATGTAATGGAACCAGAGTCTTCGACCAGGGGCATGTCAGCTGCTCTTTGATTGAAAGTCACATATTAGGTGCTTGACAGAACACCAACTTACAATGTAATTGAACTAGAGTCTTCGACCAGGGGCATGTCAACCGCTCTTTGATCAAAAGTCACATATTAGGTGCTTGACAGAACACCACCTTATAGTGTAATTGAACTAAAGCCTTCGACCAAAGGCATGTAAGCTGCTTTGTGGAAGGGAGGACTGTTTTGAGAATGCTTGGTGCGAATTATCTTCCAAATGATGGCCAAGTGCACATTCTTATAAAGAAGTGACATTCATTAGAGTCAGGGCGTCGTTGGCATGTCACAAACATTCTGAATTCATGACGGCGTTGGGCATAGACAACAAATCCTCAGTTGTTTCAACTGATATTCCCCACAACAGCGACGATTTAGGGTGCACTGGTACTTAAATAAGATCCCTTTGGCAAATCCTTTGGGCTAAACAGTCGATTAGGACCCCTGCATCCTTGTCTCCCTGATTCGTGTCCAAAATGACGAAGTTCAAAGACATTCTCCTTGACTTTGCTCCAAGAAGGATGAAGTCCTTTCCCTCTAGATTCTCATTTCGGAAGAAACAGAACCCAGAGATATATCACTTAGGCTGATATCCTAAACTATCATTTAGGCTGATATCCTAAATTATCACTTAGGCTGATATCCTGAACTATCACTTAGGCTGATATCCTGAACTATCACTTAGGTTGATATCCTGAACTATCACTTAGGCTGATATCATCAACTATCACTTAGGCTGATATCCTAAACTATCACTTAGGCTGATATCCTAAACTATCACATAGGCTGATATCCTAAGCTATCACTTAGGCTGACATAAAGAACTATCACTTAGGTTGATATCCTAAACTATCACTTAGGTTGATGTAACCATGCCAGCGACAGCCTCGGGATTGGGGCGAAAGGCCAAATGCGTGAGGATCAGCAAAGTCACGACAAAAAAACAATAAAATAATGATAAACAAGCAGGAGTCGCCACCTAGTCTATTTAAAAACGGAAGACGAGGAAAACCGCTTAAAACACTCAAATCATGCAATTAAGCCAATGGAAAAGAAGGTCTCAAACCAGAAATGGGCAAGGATCCCTGTTACACACGAGGAAGGTATTAGGCACCCTCGTACGCCCGAAAAATCAGTCTTTCTATGGGTTTCTCATTTACTTATATGAAATGTTGGTTTTCAGCCTTTTTTGTACGCCCAAGGGCGATATGCAATGTCATGCTAAGTGAGTGGTGTCCTATGCTAAATAGGAGTGCATGGGTTGTAGGGTGTGTCCTAATGCTCAGAAGGATCACTCGTATCACGGGTCAAGCATTGATGCAAGGATATTGCATAAATAAGATCAAAGATCTAATAACTTCAAGTGATTTTCATCCTTGCTTTACTATATGAAAAATATGATAAACCATGCATGTAAAGGGCTAAAAACAAAATTGGGTCTTCTTGATATATCAAGGAAGAAAACTAGAGAAAACCAGAAGCAAATCAAAACGGGAAATCATGCTAAAAATCATGCGAAAAGCTGTTGTGTGCTACTGAAAAAAAAACAGGCTGATGTGCCTGTTTGGTGTGCCAGACTAGTGCTCTAGTTTGGTGCGCCACGTAGGTGCTCTAGTGGGGCAAGAAAGATGTGCCAAAGAAAACACCAGAAAGTCATGCAGTGCAATGTCATGTAATATAATGGGTTCCAAAATGTTATGCAATGCAAAGTCCTTGTAAACTCAAGAAATGCAATTTAAATATCTAGGAAAATCCAAACATGAAAAGATAACATGGATCTTGTGCTCATGGGCTGCAAGCCTCACACAAGATCACACCCTTTTCATGCCAAATAAAAGCAACAAGATTCAGCCATGCTACCTAGATCATGGGCTGATGCATAAGAATCTCCATATAGGAGTTCATAGGGCAATCAGCCTACTAGATTTCAACGATGAGCTAAATATGCAAAGTGCAAAAGTCTTGAAAACAGTGCCATCTTGGATTGAAATCATGCACGCAAAGACATGTAATATCAGAGAATCAACACCAGGAAAATCAGAGTCAAAATCATCCGAGAAGCCATGCAGATTGTGATGCAAACAGGGTGATTTACCCTCTGACCAGACTGGTGCACCGGAGTGGTGCTCTGGTTAGGTGCGCCACTCTGGTGCGCTAGAATGGTGCTCCCCAGAAAACCTGAATCAGACTGCTGTCTGGTTCAAAATTTGGTCCAGATTTCAGAGATCAGTGATTTTTCCTTTAATCAGATCAACTATGCAGATGATAAAAAAACTGAAACATGATGGGACACAATCGAATGAAAGTCTTTTATCATTTAGTTTAAATCATGCTAAATCATGGGTTAATGGTTGTATACTTGCATAGGATTCTTAAGAATATGCATGAGTGAATGAGATCAATAATATTATGCAAATGGTAAACACAAAGAAGGTATATTGACTGTTAACCTCCTAACATATGATTGCATGAATCATGGTTCTCTATGTAAAAGAAACAGAGATGAAAGGCAAATTTACAGAAATGTTATAATGCAGATTTTTTCATACAGATTTTACACATAAGGTATTCTACACATGGGGCAACCATCTCATCATGAAATTCTCATGTAAACAGTAAGAAAACAGATTATCTATGAAGTCCATGGCATGTTTTATCCAGTGCAAGAACTAAGATTAAAAGTAAAAGAAAAGAGAGGATCCTACTGTAGACACCCCGATTTTGAGGTAACCCAGAGATGAATGTCCCTATGTTGCTTTGGATGCGATCAGCCCTTAAACCGAGCCCCAAACCCATTAGCCAGAGCCCAAATCAGACATTTGTGAGCAGGGCTGGCGCACCAAGGTGGCGCACCACGGTGGCGCACCAAGCAGGCGCCCAGCTCTGGCTGCTGACCTTCCACCTTCCGGGCTGTTACTCTTGCAAACGAATATGCC
>JAMKQA010043623.1:0-16222 GCA_024699735.1 Posidonia australis | reverse complement strand
TGTGGAGAGAACTCCTCCCTCTTCTCTCCAGATCTAGGGTTTCATGTGAGGTTCGTCTGTGGGGGAGGGTTTGGATGCTTGGGATGTGAGCATCGTTCGTATTCTCTGTTTTCTCTTCACCACTCGGCACAACATAAACATTATGCCAAAACACCTCAAATAGACATAAGAATCTATGCATAAACATCTTTATTAAAAACCATCTTATTTGGCTCTAGGGTCTGGTTCGACGTACCGAACTAGATCGGTAGATCGAAATGGGCTTAGGTGCCCAGATTGGTTGACTAAACTTTCGAAATGGTCGTCCGAATTTTCCTAATTTGATAGACTGAAATCCCCTGGAATGGAAGATTGGGACATTTTAGTCTACCAAAATAGTGTTTTGAACTCAAAATTGGCAAAAATATAGCATACCGATTTTATTCGGTGTACCCATTTTCCCATTTTTTGAATTCTTCCCCAGACCTTAACTCTTTTGTTTGTCAGAATTGGGACCTCCGGTGGGACTCCTTTCTAGCGAGCCACAAATTCTACATAAAACTTATATACTAGCATGCCAAGTCTATTTCTATTTGGGACAAGTTTTATCAAAAACCATAGCATACTTTATAAAAATTACAAGGCATGCATCTCATTTCTCAATACTGTAGCAAGCATCTCGAAAATTCATCATAAATACTTGTAAAATCATGGGAAAATCGCAAGATCATCATGCATCCATGGTTCTACTCTAATCCACTAACATTCATGCTTTCCACACTTAATCACGACATAAACTCAAGAATTTTAACTTAAATAGAGAGGTAAGGAAAGATGGATGATGCATACACTACTGGTGAACTCCAGTGATCCCTCTCCTTCGAATGACCTTCCCTCACTCTCCCGTCGTCCTCTAAGCACAAGGGTCCTCTGGTGAGCTTCCTTTATCGGCGACGCCCACAATTTCTTCTCTCCCTTCTCTTTCTCTTTGCCTCTCTGGTTCCACCCCGATTCTTTCTTTTCTCTTCTTCCTTTGGCATGCTGTTCCCAGCATTATCTTCTACTCCCTTATATGCCCGCTGCCTCCTTGTCCTCCATCATCAATGACACCATCGAGAATCCCGATGAATCAATGAAGGAGGTATGGTGGAAGGCTGCGAGTCACTGTGACGAGCATAGTGAAGGGCGGTGGACACTGTGTAGAGTTGACTCCCGCCCTGCACTGGTCCCACACACGCACACGTGGCACACACATCAGTCCAAGATATCACACAGAATGGAATTGCCTGAGACAAATTACCATAATAGAGAAAGCTTGAAAAGAAATATAATAATATTACTAAGATAATTATCATATTACATTAACTTAATTACATTCATTCTGGATAATCTAGGCACAGATATTACATCCTACCCTCCTTAATAGGAATTTTGCCCTAAAATTCTTTCTTAATGCAACAGGTGGGGGTATTGTGCTAGGATGTCTGTCTCTTGCTCCCAGGTTGCTTTTTCTGCTCCATGGTGTCGCCACTATACCAATACCAATGGGATAATCTTTTTTTCTATGGACTTATTCTTTTCTGTCTAATATCTATACGACATCCTCTACCACTGACAAGTCCTGCTAAAGCTCTTTTGGTTGCATTGGAATAACCTAGGACATGTCTACTAAACACTTCCTCAGCTTCGACACGTGGAAGACGTTGTGAACACTAGATAGCTTTGGAGGTAGGTCCAACTTATATGCCACCTTACCAACTCTTCTGATGATCTGGTATGGCCCGATGTAGTAAGGACTTAATTGCTTCTTTTACCGAACCTCGCCACACCATTGGTTGGTGACACTTCAAGGAAGACGAAGTCTACCACCTCGAATTCTAAGGGCCTACGCCTCCAATCCACATAACTTTTCTGTCTACTCTATGCAGCGAGCAATCACTTTCTAATTAGTTCCATTTTGTCTACATACTGCTGCATAATCTCTGGTTCCACTAACTACCTCTCACCTACCTCGCTCCAATAGGTGGGTGTCTGACATGGTCATCCATATAATGCCTCGTACGAAGCCATCCCAATGTTGGAGTGGTAACTATTGTTGTAGGCAACTTCTATAAGTAGCAGGTGATCCTCCCAACTACCTCCAAAATCTAAGGCACAAGCCCATAGCATATCTTCTAAGGTTTAGATCGTCCTTTCAGTCTAACCAACCATTTGTTCGAGAATGGAAGGCGGTGCTGAAGTTCAATACTATCCCAAACACTTCTTGCAATACTCCCCAAAATCTAGATGTGAATCTGGTATCTCTGTTAGACACTATTGATACTTGGACCCCATGTAGCTTGACTATCTCTGCCACATATAGTTCTGCTAGCTGCGGCAAGGGAAGACACTATCCTTGGTAGAAAGTGTGCTGACTTGGTGAGCCGGTCGACGATTACCCACATTGTATCATTCTTTCTTCTAGTAATGGGTAATCCTGTGACAAAGTCCATTGACACATGCTCCCACTTCCAGACTAGAATATCCAAAGGCTGCAAGGTTCCTCTGGGATTCTGATGCTTTATCTTTACCATCTGGCAAGTTGCACACTTTGCCACAAACTTTGTAATTTTTCTTTTCATCCCAGGTTACCAAAATTTTCTCTTTAAATCTCTATACATTTTGGTGCTCCCAGGGTGGACGGTGTATCTGGACTGATGGGCCTCATTCAGCAAGCTTTTTTTTACTACTTCTATCTGAGATACGTACAACCGTAGATTGTACCTCAAACCATCGTCTACACCAACTGGGAAATGAGGTACCTCTCTCGCCTCGATCTTCTACCAGGTGTCCCTCACAAAGGGATCAAATTGTTGGGCCACTACAATGGCTTCAACCATCTTGGGCGAAAAGCCAGGTTTGCCAACATAGTTCTCATAGCTCCCTGAGACTGCCTTAGTGGTCTACAATCAACCAATCCTTCCATTAAGCGCCACTCCCTGATTGTTAGGCTGGCTATGACATGGGTGTGCCTACTCAGTGCGTCCATGACCATGTTTGCTTTACCCGAGTGGTATGACATGTTGAAATCGTAGTCTTTGATGTACTCCACCCATCTTCTCTGTCTCAGGTTCAAGTCTTTCTGAGTGAAAATATACTTCAAGCTTCTGTGATCCGTGGAGACTTCAAACTACTCGCCATACTGATAGTGTCTCCAGATCATCAAGGCAAATACTACTACTACCATCTCTAGGTCGTGGTGGGGTATTTCCTCTTGTGGTCCTTTAGTTGTTGGGAGGCATAAGCTACTACCTTCCCATGCTGCATCAGGACGCATCCCAATCCAGTCCCACAAGCGTCACTGTACATTACGAAAACCCTACTACTAGATGGTAATGCTAGAACTAGGGTTGTGACCAGATAATCCTTCAGCTCGTTGAAGCTCTCGTCATACTACTCGTCCCAAGCAAACAGAGCCTCCATCTGAGTTAATCTGGTCAATGGGGCTGCAATCTTCGAGAATCTTGGATAAATCTCTGGTAATAACCTGCTAACCCGTGGAAACTCTAATCTTCGTCACTATTCTCAGTCTGGCCCAACTACTGACTGCTTCCACTTTGACTGAATCTACTTTAATGCCTTCTCCTGAGATAATGTGTCTAAGGAAGGCTACCTATGCCAACCAAAACTCGCACTTGGAGAACTTACCATACAACTGATGCTGCCTCAGTGTCTCTAGTATAGTCCTTAAGTGAATCTGATGGGTCTCTACATCCAAAGAATACACCAATATGTCGTCTACAAAAATGACAATGAACTGGTCCAAATAGGGCCTGAATACTCTTTTCATTAGGTCCATAAAAGCTGCTGGTGCATTCGTTAGCCCAAACGACATGACTAGGAACTCATAGTGACCATACCGGGTCCTGAAGGCCATCTTATGCACATCTGTTTCCTAAATCCTGAGCTGTAATATCTATGCCTAGATTATCCAGAATGAATGTAATTAAGTAATGTAATTTGGGTAATTAGCTTACTAATGAGATATTGGTGTTGTGCCTCTTTTTAAGTAATACCTCTCATATTTTTCCCCACTGTGTGGTAATTTGGACCCGAGTGTGCCACACGTGTGTGTGTGTGTGTGGGACCGTGTGGGGTTGGTTTGGTAGTTGAGTCAACTCAGCATAGTGACTCGCACAGCCTCCACCACCTTCTACTGTGCTCGCCACAGTACTCCACAGCCTTCCGCCATGATTTTCGTTGATTCACTGGGATCTTCGCGGTGTCGTGGGAGATGGAAGACAAGGGGGAGTGGCAAACATTTAAGGGAGGAACGACAAGGGCTGGAGGGGGCACGGGGAGAGCAAGAGGAGAGGAAGATTTGGGGGGGTTGCGAACCAGAGAAGAAAAAGAGGGAAAGAAAGAGAGAGGTGGCAATCAGCAGTGGTGCAAGAGGGCCTTCGGAGATCCTGAAAGCCAAAGGAGCACCGAGAGGAAGAGAGGAAGCCACCAAGGAGGAAGGAGCATCGAAGATCATCTCTAGGTATATGTCCCCTACCCCGTTCCCCTTTTTGGATTTAAGCTTTCATTATGAAATTATGCCATGAGTTAGTATGGAGAACATGAAAATGGATAGATTTGAGTTGGATGACGAATGTATGGAATCCAGGAGATTTTTCCATGAATTGTGATGAATTTATGTCGATTTTTTTGAAGCATGCTACAATATTTTTGAATGAGTCTTCAAGTTTGTAATTTTTGTATCTCAAGATATACACTATGGTTTTTGGTGAAACTTGTCCAATGAAAGTAGACTTGGCATGCTAGATTATGTGTTTTAAGTAAGATTTATGGTTTACCGGAAGGGAGATCCACCGAAGGTCCCAATTCCGACGACCGAGTGGCATGGGCTCAGGGGTAGTCTCTGGTTATGGGAAAAATTAGTATGTTGATTTCCTATTATGTTACGTTTGGTACATTGGAATGAAAAAAGATAGGAATGGAAGGAACTCTGGAATGGAATAGATTTATTCCATTCTTGTGTTTGGTATGTAATGGAATTGCAGAATGGAATTGACAGACAATTTCTTCCCAATATTTGATACATAAGAATAGAATCGAAATGGAAATATAAAATTTGGAAGATTAATAACTACATATTAAAAGAAATATCCTGTCAATTTGGGAAAAAAATTAAAACAATTTTTCCCATACATACTAAAATATACACATACACATAAAAGTATTAATATAAATAATCTTTTCTAAACTAGCATTAACATAGATAATCCTTTCTAAATTAGCATTAACAAAATATTCTTGGTAGAATAAAAATTCTTTGTAGGAAAATAAGATAATAAAAAATATCAATATTCTTTGTAAAAAAATACAAACACAGGAAAAAATAGGAAAAGAAGATGAAAAATAAAACAAATACAGAAAAGGGATGGTTGCAGGAGAGAGAAGGCTTTAGTGGTGGAGGAGGAGGGTGACAAACGTCGGGAACATGCCACGGAGGAGGAGGGATGGCCGTAAAGAAGGAGGAACGACCGTAGAGGAGGGCACACGAGGTTTTTAGGATGATTCCCAATGGAATGGGAATCAAATCCTTACCTCTCAAAGAAGGAATGAAATTCTCATATTCAATGAGAATTTGATTCCTAAGGGAATTTCATTCCCATGCTTATTCCAATGATTTTTTTGTACCAAACACCGGAATCGAATTCTCTCATTCCATTCCTATCCATTCCAATCTCCATTTCAGCGTACCAAATGCTACCTTAGTATTCGACTAGAACCCCACTTTTGGTAGACCAAAATGCTTCGGTTTGTCGAAACATTTTGATCGACCGAACCAGGAGAATTCAGACGACTCTTTCGAAGGATCGATTGCCCGACTTGGGTATCTAAGCCCATTTCGGTGTGTCGATCTGGTTCGGTATGCCGAACCAGACCCTAGAGCCAAAATAAGTAGATTTTTGTGAAGATGATTATGGTTTGTGTTTTATGTCTAATTAAGAAGTTTCTAGCATAATGTTTAGAAAGAGTTTTTATAAAGATTTATAAAGGATATTCCTAAATAAAAGAATGGTTTTACAAAGTGATCTTTGTAATAGAAATAGTTTTAAAGGATAAGAGATTTAAAGGAAAGATGCATATCTTTGTAACAAGATTTTTTTAGTGTTGGCCCTCGGTTAGAGAGACTAGGTGCCTAGAGAAGGTGTTGAATGGGGTAGGTAAGATAACCATGAGCTCAAACACCTAGATAGAAAGGGGCAGTGAGAAACGCATCCCCATGCACAGAGAATAGAGAGAGAGCCTGTTGGCTCAGAGGGGCCTGAGGAGCCTAAGAGTGCGGCCTATTGGCTGAGGTAAACGGTGGAATGCTTAGCACAGGGACTTCCACCATGGCAGCGTAGGAGGTTGGGGTTAGTACCTCTCCCTCCGTTTGTGGCCAGGTCACCCCTGATCAAGGTGGCACCAGAAAAGAAAAGAGTTTTTAGATTTGTGATTTAGAAATTAGATTTAAGCTAGAGTCGAGCTATATTTTGGCTTTTGTGGTTTAGCCAGATTCTAGCTGAGATGAGATTAGGATTTTAGGGCTTGTCCAACCAAGAATCGTGTTTGGTCAGATTTGAGATTTTGTTTTAGGTTGGAGTCTAGTCCCAGCGAGGTTTTCCAGAAATACATTAGATTAGTTCATGAATTTGGGAATAGAAAGAAAGGTTTTAAAAAGCATGATTTACTTAATTTTCCTTGAAAAGAATTTCCAGAACTTAATTAGTATTTTAGCGAGAGTTTAAGAACTTTGAGAAAAATTTTAAGAAGAGCTTACAGATTTTTTTAAAAGCCTAGATGTGGATTTTTTGAGTTTTATTTCTATTGTTTTTGGTTGTGTGTACTGGGTGACTTTGATGTTACTCATGCTTGTTTTTACTTTGTTTTGTTTTCAGGTGCCTAGTTAGATTGCAGTCTAGTCCGATGTTCAGAGACTGGAGCCACTAGCAGCACACATAGGTTTTGGGTAGTCACAATTAAATTTCTTTTATTAGTGCATTAACCTTAGTATAGTAGCTTAGTTTCTGTAGCGCCCGGCTTAGGGTTGTTACATGAGCTGATGGTATCCAGATCTCAGATCTATCTTGAAGAAAATTGATGCTTCTTGCAGTTGATCAAATAAATTGTCGATCTTGGGTAGCGGATACTTGATGGTGATTTGTTCAACATCCGATAATCAATGTATAACTAGAGTGAATTGTCCTTCTTCTTGACAAATAACACCAATGCTTCCTAAGGCGACATACTTGGGCGGATAAATCCCTTGTCCAATAATTCTTGCAACTAGCTCCGGTGCTATCTCAAGTCCGCTAGTGCCATTCTATACAGGGCCTTCGAGATAGGGCTTGACCCTAGGTCAAATCAATCACAAACTCTACTTCTTTGTGTGGCAGCATCCCTAGCAGTTCTTCTAGAAATACGTTTGGGTATTCCGCAATGACTGGAATGTCTTGTACGCCAAACACTGGCAAGGACACTGTCACACTGGCCAAGTACACCATATATCCTTTGGCTAAGTGGTGGTACACTTTGATTGCCGAGATTATCTTCTTGGGCTCTCCTAACCTCACTCCTTGTATCATGCACCATCCCTAGCCTAGGCATTCTGTTAAGACCCTCTTCTTGGCATATCCTACCATTGCTGAGTGTTGTGCTAACCAGTCCATTCCTAGAATAACATCATACTCTTGCATCTTCATCAGAATCAGAATGACCTGGAAATCCTTGTCTCCTAGTTGAATATTGACCGACGTCAAATATCTTCATGGCTAGACTATATTCTCCTAATGGAGATACAACATCCAGCTGGAAAGTAGCAGATGCAGCGATGTCTAAAGCCAAACAACCAAACTTGAAATCTTCACTTCAGCAGAGAGTGAAAATTGAAAGAGTGGGAATTAAGAGAGCGAGAATCATAGAGAGTGGGAATTATAGTAGAGAAGAAAGAATGGGTTGTGTTGTGTGAAAAAATGAATGAGTTAGGGGGATATTTATAGTTGAAAAGAGCAGAAGGAAAAGAATAGAAAAAAATATATATGGATGCTGCAAATGCAATGTTCACTATTTGAGAATGTTGCAAACTGAACGTTGCAAATGCAACGTTGGAGTCTCTTTGTTTTTATTTTTTTAATTTTTTTCCAGGTCGACTTGGCCCAGCCTAGCCTGGACCTCTACTCTCGGGTCAGCTAGGCTGGGCCTCATCCATGGCCCAAGGCGGGCATGGGTTGGCTTGGCCCAAGGTAAATTTTTTTTGGCCTAGCCTATTTTTTTCTGGGTCGGGCTGAACAGCCTAGGGTCGGCTTGACCTAATTTCCACATCTACTTAACTATTGGTAAAAGTGTATAAAACCATCAATATATATATAGTGACGACCACCTTACAGTTGACTAATCATCGGCTAAAGTCCAATCACTAAATGGTATTGTGATGTTTTTTTGTGGTCGTCAGTAAAAGTAATTTATTATGACGGTTTTTTCTATCGCTTTACATGCTTGATTTATCAGTAATCACTATTGTAACTATCCTAAAAACGTGGCATTACCAACAACTCAAACGATATAAATGTCTCTAAAGATTAAAATTTATCAATACATTTTTATTTCTTATATCACTAATTATATGTTATAATGACGGTTAACTATATAAACTATCAATAAATTAATTATTTACTGATAGCTTTCAATTTCTTATGTTAGTACATATATACTAAAGCTCTGACTAACCACATGCTCTATTAGTATATTAATCATTCACTGGCATTTGTTTAAATTTGTAACATCATCAATTACATATTATAGTGATAATGAACTAGGTAATTATATTAGGTGGTTGTAATAACAAGCATTAGTTGAAAGCTATTTATATTACATAATTTGTCTCAAACTTAAATGCAGATCTAATTCAAATCACATAAATTGACATAAACATAAGTACCAACTATTTACAAACACATGTTTGATACAAATTTGTTTTGTTTGGAGCTGAAAGGTAAAATGTCACTAATGTTTTATCAAAGAGTTCTTTTTGATGGACAACATTTTAACACTTATTTTTTATTTTACTAACCAATGACTTTCTCTTCATTCTTTAGAAGCTCCTTTTACGTTGTTGTTTTATCAAATAGGTCTTGCTACATCAACAAGTTGATCATTTGAGTAGTCAGGTACAAGATGTCAACCACAAAACATGACAATCCAGTGATCTGTCATCTGAATTGGATGTGCTTTCTCTTAAAAATTATGTAAAAAATTGAATATAAATGGAATTAGTATTTAAAAAGTGGGAATAGAAAGTGAAAAAAGAAATTAATTAATAAAAACTTAGCAAGTGTTTCTACTCTCAACATATGAACTTGCTCCCTCGATTTACACTTGATCTGCATTGTTTGTTCCCAAAATCGTATTAATCGTATGGAACATTTGAACATGTGTTTCTATTTATTTAAAACAAATAAAACATAGAAATCTTATGTGTTTAGGTACATTGACCTCCTTCACTATTGTCCTAGAGATTATTGAATACTATTACAATCATGAATCATCTAACTTCTTTGAATAGACATTACTTTTTGTTGTACTTAAATACTAAACATCATTTTCTCTATGTAACGTCCCATATTTTCCACAATAATTTAAAACAAATTAAATTATGGGGAAATTAAAGCCAAACATATAATATCTAACTACCAGGAACCTGTGTGTGCGACTAGGAGACTCCGATCTATATGCACTACACTAAACCAACCGCATGTCTGCACCTGTAAACCAAAACCATAAGAAAAACGCATGAGTGACAGGAGTAACCTAGTATACACCTTGAGAAAACCGCAGAAAACAAAACTACAATTAATTTTTCCTTTAAATTCATTTCGCAAACCATTTCCTCAAAACTTCACAAATCAGGCCCACACCAGCTAAAACCACAACCGAGGCTCTACTAGCCCAAAATCACAAGAAAAGGCCCTCGATGGCCAAAACCACATACAATGAGTCGAGAAGCCTGCTACTAGTCAACCAAACTTTGGCAACATGCAGTCCGTTGAGGAGCGACCACGGTGTTCTGCACCACCACGATGACGACCACCCTGTGTAGGAGCGTTCACCATCTCACGATTCTCCCTCTCTAGAGAACCCTTAAAATCCAACCCCTCCTTGGGAAGGGTGTCATGTCTCTCAAGATGCTACCAGCTATGGGGCATGTGTCCCACCCACACTAGCCACCCCAGGGTACGCCTCCTCACAACATCCTCCACACACGGTGCTCAAGAGGGAGTGTCACACCTCCACACTCGAAACAACCCGAGCCTCAGTGCTCACGGCGACAGCAGGAGTATCATACCTCCCCGTCATGCCACAAGACACATCAACCGATGGACCAAAACCCTAGCCTCGAGACGATAGTCAAGGAGTCTCATACCTCCAGAACCTGACATCCCTCAACCAAAAGTATCTCAGCCCGCAACCTCGACCAGGGTGTCGCGCCTGACCACTCGAGAATGTCGTCACATTCCCTAGTCCCGATGACATGGTCCTACACTGTCTCGATCCATACACAGAAAACCAGGAAAACCATTTTCCAAAACAGGCCAACTATCTCTTTGAAATCCACTTTCCAAAATCATTTTATATATTTGGAAACTCTTTCAAAACCTCAGCAAAATGGCACATCAGGTGTCCCGAGGGACCACCACTGATGACCCACAATCCATCTCAATGGGACAAAACAAACTAATCTGGAAAACCACTGCATTAAAATACATTCTCCAAAAATCCAGGAAAAACCCCAAAAATGCCCTGATTGACCCATGCATATGGAGCACGCGTCTGGCCAGCGCCCCTGGCACTTTCGTCTGAACACTAATAGAACCTGGACCAAGGGCTAGAGTCATTGCCGAACCTGCTCATGTTTCCTGCGCAATCGATCCGTGCCCCCATTTTTCTGTCAAAATTTAGAAGACTTGCAGTAGGGCACCCAAAAATCGCCCAAAGTGGGAGCTCCAATCAGACCCTCCAAACAATCACCAAAAATCTCAAGTAAAACATAGGGTAGACCCTTGAGTCTACTCCAAAACCCAACAAACAAAACTGAAATCCATTCACTATGCATCAAGATATAAAATGATAAGGGCATAAGAGTCAAAACGACCCAAAACACACCAACTTCCATAAATACCACAATAAATTCCCAAAAATTCTAAAACATTAAATTTAGCCTAGATTACTACAATTTTACATGATTTCTACACATTAGATTGGGGATACGTACCTGAAATGAGCTTCGACGACCCTCCAGCTGACTCCGGCGAACATCGATGACCACAACGTCCACTGAAGCTTCCTCGACCTTTGGGACTCTAGCCATGCTGACGTCGAGCCTTACGGTGCCTCCCATCCTTCACTCTCACTCTCTCTCTCTCCATCGGCACGCGAAATAGGGGAAGCAGGGGAGGAAAGGATATGGATGACGGGTGAGGAAGGAAGGCGTGGGGAAGGAAGAAGAGTGAGGAGGAAGGGAAAGGAAGGGAAGAAGAGGTGTGTGCCCGAGGAGAAGGAGATGAAGGAAGAAGAAGAAGAAAAAGATGGCGACGAGTGACGGAGGAATGCAGTGTGGGCGGCTTATAAAGCCTGCACACGTAGTAGTTGGGAGCATGCTCACCTACACGTCTTAGCCACCAGCACCCTGCACAAGCACACCAGCCACTCCACCCGACCACCAGCCACAACAAACGGGCCCACACCCAGGCCCCACACGAATAGTGCCACAACTTACAGTGCCAACCACATATAGGAACATGTCAATAGTAGCCGGCCCACGAGGCCCAAGTCCAAAACCACAAAACACACCAATGGGTCGTAGAACAGTAACACCTGTCCAGGAATAAATTCATTAAAATGTAAATAATTACAAAATGAATTTTATGGGTGTTACATCCTAACCCCCTTAAAAGAAGATTTTGCCCTCGAAATCACTAGGCGAAAAGATACAGGTACTGGGCCAAGATGGCTTCCTCACGTTCCCACATGGCCTCCTCAGCTCTATGATGCCACCACCACACCAAAACTAGTGGAATCACCTTGTTCTGCAACACCTGTTCCTTAAGGTCAACAATCTTGACGACATCCTCCGCAAAAGACAAATCTTCTTGGAGCCCTTCTTGCTGAACTGGGATCACATGAGACGCATCAGCGAGGCACTTCCTCAGCATGGAGACATGGAACACGTCATGCACAGACGACATCTCTAGTGGTAGATCCAACCGATAAGAAACCTCACCGATCCTTTGGGTAATCTAGTACGTGCTAATATAACGAGGACTCAACTTGCCACGCCTCTCGAACCTCATGACACCCTTGGTCAGCGACACCTTCAGAAACACAATCTCCCATTATAAATTCTAGCGGTCTCCGCCTCCTGTCGGCATAGCTCTTCTGCTGACTCTATGCAGCTAATAGCCTGCTATGGAACAAATCAACCTTGTAAGCATACAGCTGCACAAGCTCTGGACCAATCAACTGATGCTCGCCCACCTCGCTTCAGCAAACCGGTGATCTGCATGGCTTACCGTACAAAGTTTCATACGACACCATCCTGTTGCTCGAGTGATAACTATTATTGTAGGCGAACTCAATCAACTGCAAATGGTCCTCTCAGCTCCCTTGAAAGTCTAAGGCACATGCTCTGAGCATATCCTCCAGTGTCTGGATAGTCCTCTCTGTCTGACCATCCGACTGAGGATGAAATGTTGTACTAAAGTTGAGCACGGTGCCAAAGGCCTCCTACAGAGTTCTCCAGAACCTTGAGGTGAACCTTGTGTCTCTGTCCGACACGATGGACACTGGAACACCATGCAGCCTCACCACCTCGAATACATACAACTCCGCTAGGTGGTGCATCGGAAGCTTCATCCGAATCGCTAGGAAGTGAGCAGACTTGGTCAGCCGGTCCACGATCACTCACAAGGTGTCGTTCTTCCACTGAGTCCACGGCAAACAAGTCACGAAGTCCATCGAGATGTGCTCCCACTTCCACACAGGAATATCCAACAGCTGTAAGGTCCCTCCAGGTCTCTGGTGCTCTACCTTGACCAACTGGCAGGTGGTACACCTAGCCATATGGTCAGCAACATCTCTCTTCATGCTAGGCCATCAAAAATTCCACTTCAAGTTTTGGTACATCTTCGTACTACCTGGGTGAGTAGTGTACTTAGACTGATGCACTTCATCTAGCAACCTTTGCCTGGCCTCCTCATGCTGGGGCACATACAAACGCATATCATACCTTAGCTCTCCATATGCCCAACAGAGAAATGAGGCTCTCCACCAGCCTCCAACCTCTCAAACGCAACCTAAACAAACAAAACCAACTGCTGACAGGCGACAATAAACTCTAATAGCTTATGGCGAATAGACAGGTTGGCCACCTAGGCACCAACTGTTCCCCGAGCTTGTCGCTTCGGCCTGCAGCTCACCAGATCCTACAACATGATCCACTTTTTGACCATCAGGCTCGCCATCACGTGCGTACGCCAACTAAAGGCATCTGCGACCACGTTGGCCTTGCCAGGATGGTAGGATAGGCTAAAATCATAGTCCTTCAGATACTCCACCCAACGACATTGCCTCAGGTTGATGTCTCTCTCCGTGAAGATATACTTCAAGCTTTGATGATCGATGAAGACCTCAAACTACTCCCCAAAGAGATAGTGTGGCCAGAGATTGAGAGCGAACACTACGACAGCCATCTCCAAATCGTAGGTCAGGTATTTCTTCTCATGATCCTTTAGTTGGCGCGAAGCATACGCGATAACATTGCCATGTTGCATCAGAATACACTCTAACCCAACACCACCGGCATCACTATACACAGTAAAGTCACCACTTTTAGAAGGTAGAGTCAACACAAGGGCAAAAACCAGGCAAGACTTCAACTCTTGAACACTCGCCTCACAATTCTGGTCCCAGCAAAAAGGAACTCCCTTCCTAGTCAACTTTATCAAAAGCACAGCTATGGAGGAGAAATCCCTAATAAACCTCCTATAATAGCCCGCCAGACCCAAGAAATTCCTGATCTTCGTAATAGTCTTGGGTCGCTCCCAACTGCTCACTGCCTCAACCTTGGCAGGATCCACTCTGATGCCTTCTCCAGAATCAAATGGCCAAGGAACATGACTTCACTCAGCCAGAACTCACACTTGGAGAATTTGGCATACAGCTGATTACACCTCAAAGTATCCAAAACTACCCTCAAATGCAAGGCGTGAGTCTCAACATCAGAGGAGTAGACCAGCACGTCATCAACAAAAATCACAATGAACTGGTCCAGAAAAGGGTGAAAATCTTGTTCATCAGATCCGTAAACACTACCGGTGCATTAGTCAAGCCAAAAGGCATGACCATGGACTCATAATGCCTGTACCGCGTCTGGAAAGTAATCTTCTGAATATCTGAGTCTCGTATCCTCAACTGGTGATACCCTGACCTCAGATCAATCTTCAAGAACACAGATGCAGACTGCAACTGCTCGAATAGGTCATCAATGTGGGGGCAAGGGATACTTGTTCTTCGTCGTGATCTGGTTTAGCATCCGATAATCTATACACAGTCAGAGTGAGCCATCCTTCTTGTGCACGAAAAAGACAGACGCTCCCCATGGAGACACACTCGACCTGATAAACCCCTTGTCCAGCAACTCCTGCAACTGAGTCTTGAGCTCTCGCAATTCCACTGGCGCCATGTGATAGCTTCGACACAACGCCAAAATTGAGGATCAGATTGATCGAGAACTCTACTTCCTTGTGAAGTCGCATACTAGGCAAATCGTCAGGGAAAACGTCGGGATATTCACACACCATAGAGATGTTATAAACACCCAACTCAGGAGAAGTGGAGGTAACTATACTGGTTAGATACCCCACGCAACCCTTGAACAAAGACTTATAAGCCCTCATAGCTGAAATGACAAGCTTAGGCTCACCCTGACACCCACCTTGCACAAAGAAAGACCCATCCTCAGAAGACCCAAAATAAACTCTCTGTCGAGCACAATCGATTAAAGTGGACTGCTGCGCTAACCAATCCATGCCGAGTTTCACATCGTACTCCTGCATGTCCATCACGATCAGGCTGGCGTCGAACTCTCTGCCAATCAGTGTCAAGTCGACAAACCGCACATACCTCGATGCCAAACTGTGCTCCCCCATCGGCGTCACCACGTTGAGATAAAAGTCTAGTCTAGCTGGTCTCTCTCCCAACTCTGCCGTAAAAGACTCAGAGATAAAGGAGAAAGAACTCTCTGAGTCAAACAACACTTCGGCCATCCAACCAGCCACAATAAAAGAACCTGATGGCCAAACAAAACAACACCACACATCCATAAAATCAGGAAGATGTCCAAATTACAAGGAAATTACAACATATCTTAGAGGATTACAGAACCAACTATTCATCATTGCCCTCAACAACATCTCCCGAAGACCCAACGCTTGGAGCTACAATGGTGAACACCCGCCCCCTAGTTGGCTGCTGTGGCACGCTTCCTGCCCTCTTAGGCGGTTCTAAATAGGATCTCTGAACGTGTCCCGCCTTCCCACAATTATAGCACACCACTGGAGTTGAGGTCCGCCTAGGTTGGGGACAATATGCAGCGATATGGCCCACCTGACCATAGTTGAAGCACTGGTTCCCATCGGGAGCACTGAACCCTGTCTATCTGAGGCCTGTTCAGCTACCCCTAGCAAAACTCCGCCGGCCCATAGAGGAAACGCTGGACCTCGCCTTTTGCTTCTTCTCAAGGCTTCCTATGACCATGCCTGTGGAACCCTAGCGCGGCTCTCCTACTACTCAGTGTGCGGAAACGCACGAGGAGATTCGATACGGTCACAACAAAAATGGTGAATCCAGAAGAAGAGACAAGACTCGGAAACACCAAGGGAAGACGAAAAGGATAAGGAAAGGAGTCACCACCTAGTCTTTTAGTGGAAAGACGAGGAAAACCAAAAACACTAGAAAAACTGTGAAGCAAACAAGATGCAGAATGCATGTGTGATCCGTGCCTAATGGATAATGCAAGATGAATGTGGGTCAGAGAAAGGGTACGGATTCTGGTTACACATGGGGAAGGGGTTAGGCACCCCCATACGCCCAAGAAAACTCGGTCTTTCTAGGTTTCCTACTGTCAATGGTCTGCTAAATGTATGCTTGCTTATTC